>PVLA01007605.1:0-69743 GCA_004027455.1 Hydrochoerus hydrochaeris | reverse complement strand
GCCTCCTCTGTTCCTTCTCCACTTGTCTCATTGCTTTGCAGTCCCTGAGGCCCGGTACTTTATGGGGCTCTGGTTTGTTGAGATTCATGATCAGGCACCAGCATCCGCCAAGCCTTGGATATCGACTCGTGGTGGGTGGCGCCCTGATGGCAGGATGTGTACAGAAGACACCGGCACACGGTGGAGGAAGCCGGAGGGCACCACGTGGCTCGGTTTGCTTTGTGACTGCGTGCTCTCACGGGAACCAGGCCTCTGGGAGGTCTCAGGCCTTCTGCCCACCCCAAGGGGCCCAACCCTTGTGCACACACCACATGCAAACTGCAGAGCCCTCTGTCACCTCTTTCCTCTCTGCTCTTCCCGTCTGCCCAGGTCCCTCGTGTGTGCGGGTGTGTGGTCCGCACACTGCGCTCAGTGCCCATGTGGGGCATGCTGGGAGACAGGGGCTGAGGGTGACTTCCCATAGTGCATCTGAGGGAGGCGGCACCTCCCTGGGTCCCACTGAGTCCCCAGGCTGTGAGTGTGGGAAAGTCAAGAGAGAGGCCGCCGTGCAGAGGGACAGTGAGGCCACTGGCCTAGGAAGGCGCGAGGACCTCAGCGGTGGGCGAGTGCAGGCAGCCTTGTGTGTCGCCGCCTCTGTGCCCCATCAGCCCTGTGGCCGCCACCACAGTCAGTATGTCTCGGGACGTGTGTGAGGAGGCTGGGGTGGAAAGGTGAGTGTGCGGGGAGAGGAGCTGGCCGGGGCTGCCGGCGGCGGGTGGGGGTGGGGTCCAGGACCCCCCACCCAGGGACAGGTCGTGGCAGATGCTCTCGGGGGAGAGCTGTGCGCTCAGCTTCAAGTGGCTCCTCCAGAGGCCGAGGGGGACCCTGCAGCTGCCGGCCCCGCCCCTCCGATCGCTGAGCTTAAACGGGGCGAGGGTGGGGTTACCTCATCCTCCGGCTGCCTGGCACCTGCTGCGGCCGCGAGAGGCCGGACTGGCTATTCATCCCGGTGGCCAAAACGCCCGCTAAGCCATGCCGCCGGCGGCCGGGCCGCTGCGCACAAACGGCTTCCTCTGGACGCAGCTGCATCCCCGAAAGCCCCGCGTCTGTCTCCGTGGACGGAATTCAAAGCCGGCCGCGCCGGGCCTGTGGCGTTTCCCGTCCCCCAAGCACGCAGAGGCGAGGCAGGGCCGCCCGAGCTGGCCGGGGCTGGACCGCAGCTGGCGCGGTGGCTGTTTCCCTCCTCATCCTCGACACAGAGGGTCACAGCGGAACTCAGTCCACCAGGGATGCCATTTACAGGGGCTGGCGGCGCTGTCCTTGGTCCTGTCCCTGTGTGATGGGGATTTCAGGGCTCCCGCAGTGGGACACGCACTGCTGATTTTCTGTAAGAGAAACTGCGTTTTACTTCATTTCAGTCCTGTTCGTGAGCTACAGAATCCCCATTTCAACAAGCAGTTAAGGAGGAGAGTGACTAAGTGGGCACTTTATGTAACAACCATTAGGATAATTGACACTCCGCTTTGATTCAAGGTACAATATTCCCTGGTAAAGGAGACCTTCTCTGCCTTCTTTCTTTTTATTTCTTTATTTTGTTTTTTGAGGCAGTATCTCTCTATATAGCTCAGACTGGCCTCGAACTCATGGTGATCCTCCTGCCTCAGCCTCCTGAGTGCTGGGATTACAGGTGTGCACCACCACGCCCAGCTTTCTGCCTCCTGAACACTTCTCAAAGGTTGAGAATTAAATCTCTTTTTTCAATCAAAATAAAAGACCTGGCTTTTCTTCTAAATATTAAAATCTGGCTGAAGCAAGAAGTGGCCTTTCAAACCATTGCCTCATCGAAGTACAGATTGTGTGTGAGGAGAACAGCTGATGGACTTGGAGTGTACTAGGCCATGTACACCCCCTTGTGTACTCCCACTGGACAAAGGGGGACACTGAGCGGCAGGGACGGGAAGTGGCAGCTTTGGGGTCTGACCCTGACTCTGCAGAGTGTGCTGGGGTGCGGAGGCCCTGGGGTCACCAGAGGTGACCCTCTTTCCTCACCCTGGACATCTCAGGCCACCCCTGAAACGTCACTCACCCTCCCAGAGGCCCCTGCTTTGGAGACGCCCTGCCAGGTCCCCAGGGTCTTCCTACCTGCACAGCAGCCCCGGCCCTACCCATGCTTATTTTTCTTATTTATTATTATTTTTTATTTTATTTATTTATTTTACTTTGGAGTTATTTATTTTACTTTGATGGTAGTGAAATACAGCAGAACAAGACAGGACAAAGCCAAATGAGGCAGCGCAGTGAAATTGGCACAGAACCTCACAGCAGGCCACTCGGACAACAGCAACAGACACAATAGTACATCTGGTTTTCTTCACAGTAGTTGTCCTTCAGTCAGGTAGAGCAGTATCGAAGGAAATACCGAAATTATAAAAACAGAATATTGACTAGAGCAATACCATTGATCAGAACAGAGCAAAACAGAGATAAAAATACTTGCTTTCAAAGAGATGGCAGAAGAAAATCCCCCTTATTTGCTATATCGCATATAGTCAAACTCTCAAGAGATGCTCAGATCTCTGGCTCTCACTTGCTGGGGTGGGGATGGATGTTGATTCTTAGCCTGCACCCTGGTAGGCTCACAGCCACCCACCAGAGGGGTGAACTGGCTGCCCGTTTTCCCAGCACCCCAACATCCAACATGGCGCATCGCGGGTCTCAGGAAACGCTGACCAACTGATTCGTTCTGTGAAGCTGGGGGCAGCAGTGGAGACTCAGCACTGCTGCTCAGCAGGGGGTGGACTGGCGGTCACCCAGGAGGAGTTCTAGAAATCCCCAGGTTTTGCGTCCAGAAAAGCAATCTGTCATGTAAGGGAAAGCGAAGGGCGCTTGCGGCAAACCTCACACATCCGCGCGTTCATGGCCAGGTGTTCGCTGAGCACATGTAAAACACCAGATCCGGTCAGATGGCGACATCCCTAAAGTCATTAAATGCAGCCTCCTTTAGAACAAAATACCTTGGCAAGCTGCAAGAGAAGGTCGCTGCTTCATATCATAAAGAACACTCTAGGACAGCAGCCTCAGGGGTGACCCAGGTGGCCCACGGCTGCAGCCCTGTGGGTAACAGGGAGGCGCTGACTTCGTGGGGGCCTTGGCCGTGGTTCTGGGGCTGTGGCCCAGGTGTGGTGAGCGGGACAAGGAGCCCTGCCATCACCCACTCTGGAAGAGCCTGTGCGCTCAGGAGCCAGCACCGTCAGCAGAGGTCAGAACCACAGAAGAGCCGGTCAGGTGCGGCGTCCTCTGCCCCAACAGTGACCAACTCAAAGGGGCAGGGAAGACAGAGGCCTCCTCAGGAAGGGACTGGACAGAGGACAAGGGCTGCTCTGCCAGCCCAGAGGTGGGACCTAGACGGAGACACCAGCTGTTCTTCTGAGACCCTGAGGTGACTTGGTCCTTTGGAGAGACCGCAGGGCTCACGGGACAGTGCACTGCCCCCTGGGGAAGCCGTGGCCGGGGCACTGGCTGCAGCAGGTTTCCCTCTGCATTTTCCAAATGAAGCCAGAAATCCAAATGGTTGGTGACATATCTTGGTTTCTAAGTGCTTATGACTAGATCACATCTAAAGAAAACAAAGAAACACTGTGTATGGGTCAGAAAGCCCACAGGACAGGCTGAAGAACCTGCATACGTGTGTGTTCCCACTGTCCGTACAGGCGAGAGCGGCTCTTGCACTTGGTCATGGCCATCACTCAAGCCACATCAGGTGTTCTCTGAGTCCCGAGGGATGGGAATGTCCTGAGGGCTGTGAGGTCCTGGAACAATGGAGGTGGTGGTGAGGCCCACGATTTGCACAGCTGATATTGTGGGTCATTTATAGCACCTCCCACACCCCAGCTGCAGGGTCCCTGAAGTCAGGATACCCCTGAGACAGGCCCTGGGGACAGGGGTGCAGAGGTGGCCCGGAGTTATCTCCTTCTTGGGTGTCACCGTGGCTGAGGTGCGGACAGGTCGGGAGTGGTAGGTATGATGGGCTCACGGGGCCCCCAGTGCACTGACGGAGGGCAGGGGGAGGGCCCACAGTCCAGGCTTCTGTGCTCAAGTGGGTGCCTGTGAGGAGGCCACTACAGGCCACTCCACAGATGGGTAGGAGACATCAGGGGACAGGCAGTTGTGGGGGTTTTTGGGGGCCATGGGGGAAAGAGCAGCCCATACACAGGCCTGGTAGGGGCTGGGAGATATTGGGGTGCAGGTACGGCTGATGAGTGGGGCATGCAGAGACCACCCCATTGTTCTGCAGCCAGACTGTCTGGGAGGTGCTGGTCCCCCTGGTCCCCACTGGTCCCCCTGGTCCCCATTGGTCCCCCTGGCTGTGGCCCTGGGACTGGTAACAGGGAACCTGCTACAGATGCCATGTGGGACCCAGAGAACAGGCACCTTCGTGGTCGCAGATCACAAATGGAGTGATTCGCATTGTGAAGGAAGGATCCTGGTGCTCTGTGACCACAGAGGTCACTGGGCTGGCGACACTCGGTGCCAGGAAGATGCCAGAGTGCTGGCACCCAAGACCTGGCACGCGGCTATGGATGGCACGAGATGAAGGTGGACAGGTGGACAGGCCCTGGGTGTACAGTCTGACCCCGAGACAGCCCCTGGAAGCTGGCCAGGGCCTCGCACCAGTTCCCTGTCACGAGGAGAAGTGCACGTGCCAGGCCAGATGGCACTTCCTTCAGGAGCTGCCAAGCAGCCACCACTCAGGCTGATTGCTCCTCTCGGGGACAAAGGGGCAGGTGTCCAGGCCCACTTAAAAGAGAGCGTGCCCATCTGAGCACTGTCTCCTCACTGCCTCGGGCTGAGGAGCCACCAGCTTTATCTCCAGGACCTGGAGCCACCGGGTGATATACATGCCAGGCCCACATCCACAGCCGGCACTGCAGGGTCTCCGTCCGGCAGCCAGTCCACTTCTGGCAGGGTGCACTGGGACCGGCCTGTTGCTTCTAGGACATCACCCTACACACAGCTCCACCTTGGGAGCTGCTCGGGTGGTTGAGCAGGAAGTCAGCACCCAGCGGCTGCTCTGGGGTGGGAGGCGGGACTGCGGGGCGGAGGGTGGAGGGTTTGTCTCAGAGCGCTGCTGTGGTGTAATTCACAGCTCCCCACGCTCCCGCAGGTCTAGGTCCCTGCAGATCCCAGCCTCACGCAGACCTCCTCTGCCTGATCTTTCAGTGCCCCAGGTTCCCACAGGGATGTTCACTGTGACACTAGCTTGCGTTTTCTAACTGCACACTGCTGGGACCCACCGGAGGCAAATGTCTATTTGCTCTGTGCCTATTTCTGGGCAGTCCCTGTCTCTGTCTTCACCGGCTTTCTGCTCGCCACCTTTCCTTCTTGTTGATTTGCGAGGGTTCTTTACATATACAGGACAGCAGTCTTTTTTACTGGATGTGGCAGTTACCTAAGTTAGCAAATAGTTTGTCTTCTCATTCTCCTTTTAGACTCTTCCTCTGTTTTATTGTCAACTCTTTAATCGCTTTTGCATTAAAATGTCAATCCGTCTGCATTTACTTGTAAATATTTCAGTATGCATTTTTTAAAATAAGAGGAATATATAATGGGTTCTAATGAGCACAAGTTGTTGGCCTAATGGAGCTAAATTGATTAATCATTTTGCTGGAGTTAGTGGTTTTGTGGCTCCTGATGAAACCCTTTCCCATGAGGATGAGGACGGCAGACAGTTGACTCACCTTTGCTCTCAGTTTTGGACTTCGGCCTCTCACGTTGAAGGTTTCAGCTGCTGGGTCTGAGTCTGTGTGGCCACTTCGGGGAGGGCAGCTGCTATGCTCACCCACACCGCCCACCCCAAGCCCTGATGAAGGGAGGCTGCACCCCAGTTCCGGTCGCCTGCAGGTGCCAGTCCCTTTCGGGGTGCCTGCGTCTCCTGTTGGCCATGCTGCCCACTCCTTCCCGGACCCTCTTTCTTTCAAATGATTAGAACCTGAAAATGAGCAGTTAGGACAGGCCTGCAACTGTGGACTTCTGTGGGGAGTATTTACTGAGCCCCTCTGACGAGCCCAGTCTGGTCCTAGAACCTTGGGCTAAAAAGTCAAATGAAAATCCCTGCTCTTGCCTAGGAAGGCAGACAGAAAAGTCAGAAGAGCTAAGCGTTGAGGAGAGTTGGAGGCCACTTTGAGCAGAGCGCGGCGGGGACAGTGAGCGGGGCAGGGGTGCACTTGGAGGCTGTGCTTCCTTGGGGGTGTCTGCAGCTTGACGACTGCCCCTGGAGCTTCCCTGTGTCTCTTCCCAGTCCTTCCTCTCCTGGCCACGGGCGCACGAGCTGAGTGACCACAGGACAGGTGTCAGGCTTCTCGGCCTGGCGTCTCAGGGCCATGGGTTGTGTCCAGCAGCTCATCCTCTTTGTCGTACTGTCAGGTTGGGATCTGAGCTGTGTCCTCCTTTGGACTCTTGTCAGTATTTTGTGTCACAAGAGCCTGGTTAGATAGTGGGGTTCCCGGAAATGGAGACTGGTTTCCTTAGAAACTGCCCTGGCTCCGTTTTTATTCCCATGGTGCAGGAGGCCCCTTTGCTCTGTGGTCTGACCAGCGGGTGACATCCTCAGCCATGACCCTGGCCATGTGCGGGCAGGGTGGGGCGGGAAGTGACAGCCCCGGCCGTCACTCATCTTTCTCTGGTCTCTGCTGGCACCAGGCCAACTGCCCGCTAGCCATTCACAGCAGCTGTTTGGGGAAGTTTTGGTTCCAATCTCTTGCTCACTTAGAGATGTTTTGTTTTTTCTTAGTACCAGTGGCCTTTACTATTGAGTTGAATTTCTTTACATATCCTGAAGGCAAGTCCTTCATCTGGGCGGCTCCATGCAGGTATCTTTCCAGGGGCTTCGGCTCGCTGTCTCATTTTCTTAGTGGTATTTTTCAAAGATCAAAAATTTTGTTGTTTTAATGAAGCTTGATATAGTTTTGTCTTTCATAGCTTGTGTTTTCTAGGTCCTAGTTAATAAATCCTTGCTTAATACAATTGTCACAAAGATTTTTTCCCTCTATTATTTTCCAGAAATTTCATGGGTGTGGACTTTACATTTAGGCCCATTCCATATCAAATCCATAGGCCCAAATCATATCAAATGTAGCTTTGTGAGTGGGATAAAGCAATGGTTGAATCCCGTCTTTTCGTATAGGTGTTAATTGCTCTTGAAACAGAACACTAGATTTCCCTCATCAGTTCAGCCCGCACTTTTCTGCAAGCCAGTCACCCATGCGCGGGAGCATTTCTGTCTGACCCGGTCCTCCGCCGCACCCGCACCACTGGCTCTGGTTACTGTGGCTTCAGCGCACGTTGAAATCGAGCAGAGTGAGTCTTTCAAGTTTCTTCTTTTTCAGTTTCTCAAAATTTATTTTTTCATGTTTTTTAAAGACCACATCAATGTGCTCTAAACTGTCCCATGTCCTTTCCTTTTCGAGAGGATTTTATAGTCAGGTTGAACTTTTTTTAAAAGCCTGGATCACACTGAATCTATGGGTCAATTTAGAGAAAATGATTCACGTCTTCGCAGCACTGCACCTTCCGGTCCATGGCCTGGACCAAGCTGTCTATTTATTTAGGTTTCTTTAGCAATGTTTTGTGGTTTTCATATGTCATGGTCACCTTTTATTATATTTATCCTTAAATGTTTCACTTTGGAAATACAGTCGTGAATGATACTTTTACATTTCAGTGTCTCCATTGCTAGTTTGTAGAACAAGAACAGATGAGGCTCCCCAAGCCCGTGGTACCCGCGTCCGTTGTCTCGGACGCGCTTGTGTGAATGCTTACCTGCCCGCGTGTCCGGCCCTCAGCACCTTTGGGGACCCAGGCGGATGCACCCCCTGTGCGATGCCCCTACCGCTCCTCTTCCTCTTCTGTCTGTGTAGTGCCCAAGAAAGCCAGTGTAGGGAGGGAAGGTTTATTTAACTCCCAGCTTCCGAGTTTCCTTGCTGCTTCCGGGCTGTGGTGGGCAGGGCAGCTGTCCTCATGGTAGGCAGAGGCAGAGAGAGGGGGACACGATGTGGCCTCCTGGTTAATAGCGACTTCGTGCTCCAGACCAGCTACTTCTGCAGTTGCACCACTTCCAAGAGCCCACACCCCTAGGAGGCCGTCGCGGGCGAGTCCCCCCATCTAGCCCTGCCCTCGAGTCCCACTTCTGACCCTCGCTGTGCTGGGGGCTGAGCCAGCCACACACCAGGCTCCTGAGGCCATAACAACTGTGAATGACAGTGAGTGACTTCCAAGGTTAAACTAAGCCTGCGTTTTTGGAATAGACCCGCACAGCCCTGAGGGCTGATTGTGTCTCTCTCACCGCTTTTGTCGTTTGGCGAGGCTCTGTCCAGAGCGTTCGCACCAAGGCTGCTAAGGGGAACCAGGCCTCCGTTCTCCTTTCTAGCGTGTCAGCTTGGTTTAGTTTGACACCGGGCATTGCAAATCGGGGTGGGGATGTTTTCTCTACCGCTGCTTCCCGCAGGAGTTTGTGTGGATTGTGAGGGTTACTTTTATAATGTCCCTCAGTATCCCCAAGTGAAGCCACTATTCTGGATCTGTAGTCTTCTTTGTGGGAAAATGTTTAATTAAACTTAACTTCTTCCATTGATGCTGTGCTATTTAAGCAAACTCTTCAGTTTTAGGTTACAGGGAAGTCGCAAGGACAGGGCACAGTTCCCAAATGCCCCACTCACTCCGTTTCCTCTACTTGATTGTGTCTTAGAGTAGGTGTGATACGTATCACAGTCGATGGACCCATACCGGTCCGTGATTAATAACCAAAGCCCACACTCTGACCACGTTTCCTCAGTTTTTACCTGATGTTCCTTTTGCTTCTAGAATCCCATCCAGCGTTCCATGTGGCTCCTTGGTTGCGACAGACTTAGTTTCTGAGACCCTTAGCGGCTTCGAGAGGCCCAGAGCAGACACCTGGGTTAGTCTGTCTGTCTCCTGGTTCAGCGGTGCCGTGGGTTTTGGGGGAGGCAGCAGTGGTGAGCTGTGTACATGTCACAGCCCAAGGTGCCTGCTCCGCTGGGGCCACTGTTGCCCCTCAGGCACAGCGGCACGAAGGGTGAGGGGCAGAGAGCAGTGTGTGTTCCCTGGCGCCCGAGGCTGGGGGCACTCGTGTCTCTTCTCCCACTCATCCGCTGGTTCATGCTCTGCTCACCGAAGGGTGGACTAATCCCCTAGGATTTAGTTTGTTCCTACAAGTGTCCAGTTTTGTCCACGGGTGCTCTGTCCGCTGGCTGTGTGTGCTGTGGGCCAGCCCGCAGCTGTGTCTGAGTGTGTGTGTGCCCATGTGCCGCCCTCCTTAGGAGCCCCTTCGGCACCAGCTCACACTGTGGCTCCTTCTCCAGGCCTAGCACACAGCTCTGCTTCCCGCTACTGGAGACCAGGAGACCGGCGGCTGCCGCCTGCACCAGGCCAGTCGTGGCCTGACTCAGCCAGGGGTAACCTGTGTGTGTGTAGATGTCTAGAAACAGTTCCACAGGTGACCTCATGACCACAGAAAGCAGGACAGTAGTTCACACTGGTGTCTATAGCCGACGTCTTACCACGTGGCCATCCTGGCTCTGGCCCTGCCCATCTGTACCGTCCCAGCCCCCAACCCCAACAGAGAGAAACCTCCATCTATCTGGCTGTGAAATTCCAGTCATGCGCTCTGGCCAGTCCTGATAATTTATGTCCTTCACCTCTTACCCTTTCCATCAAAACCACTGGACTTGCTGGGAGGAAGTTGCCCCAGTGAGGAGCCCTTTGCTGTTCTTTTCGCGTCTGTGGGGTCTGTGCCAATGTCTCCCCTTTCGTTCACTGCACTGGTAATTTGTGTCCTCTCTCTGTTTCCCCCCTCCCTCTGTTTCTGTCTCTCTCTGTCTCTGTCTGTCTGTCTGTCTCCCTTGATCATGTGCAGGTGGGGCAGAGTCAGGCAGAGAGCTGGATGTCCCCAGGGAGGGGGTTCTGGCAATGGACTGTGACCACAGCACAGGCTAATGTGTACAGAGGGGAGGTGACACCAGGCACCGAGGAAACTGAGCAGCACGAGGGGGCAGAGCAGGAGAGGCACAGAGGGGACAGGAGCAGAGAGTGCGGGTTCCTGGGCCGGCGCCTCCCGCAAAGCGCACAGCGTGGGAGGAGGAGCAGCTGCTCAGAGGAGAGTGGGCCAAGGTCCCGCGGACCCGGCTGCCCCAGCACCGTCCACAGGTGCACAGGACACTCGCGAGGCGGGCGTGGTGGGGACGGGCTGTGGGGCGGTTTGGGTACCGGCTGGACACTGACAGCGCCTCCCTTTGGGTGCGTCTTTTACCTGCCTGAATGTTGTCGGCGTCACAGGCCGGGCCTCACTGGACGGCCTCCGAGAGCTTGGCTGGCTGCTCAGGAGCAGTTTTGCCTCCTGTGCCTCCTTTCCTCTCATTCAGGAAAGAGTGTGTGGGCTTCCCGCTGCGCAGCCCGTGCTTCAGCGGGTTTGTGTCCAGTTTTCTGTGGCTGCTAAGACAAAGCAGCGCAGGGGACGCAGCTAAAGTGACGGAAACAGCACTTGTGGCCCCGAAGAGCAGAAGTCCAGGCTCCATGCTCCCTCCTGAGTGCTGGGAGAGTCACCCCACCTCTCTCTACTTCTGGAGCAGCAGCCAGCCCTAGGCACGTGGCTCCGGCCTCTGCTTGCTGAGGCTTGGCTCATGAGGTCACCAGAGCTATAGGGTCAAAGACCCGTCCCTGTGCCAAGGGCATCTGTGGGGACCCTGTTTCCAAACACATTTTGGGGTCCTGGGTGCTGGGACACCAGTGTATAGCTCCTCGGGGCGTGCTGTTCAGTTCATAACTGTATTCTGCCAACGTCTCTGTACTCTTCTCATTGCTGAGACAATACCCGACATCCAAAGTTAGAAGGGGAAAGGTTTACTTAGCTCACAGTTTGTAGAGGTTTCAGTCCATAGTTGGCTGGCTGCGAGGCAGAGTGCACGGCAGAGGGGCATCGCAAGGGAGAAACAGTCCATGGCAGGGCAGACGGTAGCAAAAGCACCAAGGGAGGGGCTGTAACACTCTTTCTGCCCCTTTATCTTACCCAGGTCACTCAGGGCGGGCAGCATGCACACCCTTGCCCTAGTGCCCTGAGCCTAGCACCTTACCATCCCAGCTGTCATCTAGATTGCACACTCTAGGTCCAGCCAGCTCTGAAAAATCCCCGCCTACTGGGGACATCTAGACCCAGGTGGGAACAACCAAAAGTAAGTATGAGTAAAAGCAGATGATGTAGGGTTGGCAAAATATTGATCCTTTTTGAAGCTGGGGGTGGACACCTGGTGGTCATTATATAATTCTCTGTATTTGTTTCAAAATTTCCCTAAGTTTTTTTGTAAAAAAATATTTTAAATGAATATTTAATAAACAGGAAAATGTTATGTATAAAAGGTAATATATAAAGTTGTGCCTTTATGGAAAAAATGACACTAAAATTCTCATGGCAGTTTTCTTTGGGGAATTGGGAGCATTTTTTACTTTTTTGTGTGTGTTTTGTGTGTGTGTTTTAATAACTTTTATCCCTATATCAATTTTTTGTAAAATCAAAAAAATTTGCTTAATGACAATCAAATCACCTTCCCCTTGTCCACTCATATAATCATTCAACAAACAGACCTAGCTGAGCCCTGGCACTGTCTCTGCCTCACCTAGTCCCTTGGGGAGACCGGACAAGGGCCACACACCCTTGAAGCCCGCAGTTCTGGCCAGGGGCTGAGCCATCCTGAGCAAAGACGGCTTCGCCTCTCCAAATCTGAGATCTTGGGGAGTCAAACCACACTCACAGGGCTGGGGAAAGAGCCCTCTTCAGACATTCAGGATTATTAGCGTTTTGGGTAAAAACCAATCCAAGGCCATCAACCTGCAGAGTAGGTTGGGAGGAGCAAGCTGGGTGGGGTGGGGCTCACCAACCAAGGGGGAACCAGAGGGCAAGCATGGGGCTTGGGATGCAAACCCTCTCCTGAGGGGAGATGGAAGGGTCCCCGGGACCCCAGAGGGGAGGCGGAGCAGTCTCTGGATGGGCTCAGGGCACGGGAGGCATGGAGGGGAGCAGAGGGGACTGAGGGCCCTGAGCAGTGGCCTTGGGTGGAACAGCTGCCTGTTGGTGCCCTCGGGGCAGGAGGAGGCTGGAGGTGCCAGGAGGGGTCCTGAGTCCTCGCCCTGGAAGTGACATTGCTGCCACATGTCTCCTCTGGGCCCTTGGCACCGCCTTCTGGGAGTGGGGCTGCGATGCCCATCACAGCACTGAGCCTGAAGGTGCCAGCAGCCCTGAGGCCTGACCCCTCCCACTGCGCTCAGCGAGCCGTGCCCGTACAGTTCTCAGCTGCTGCAGGGCTGCGCCCAGCCCCGCAAGGCTGTCCCCACGTGTCCCTCTGCTTGCTGGGTCTGCCTGCTGGTGTGGTGGAGGCTGGGCTAGCGCACACTCTGGGATCACCTTCAGCACAAGATGTCTCAGGGGTCAGGGGCCTGGCTGCTCTGCCCCTGGCCAGGTCCTAAGCTATGTCCACTCTCGGGGCTTATCACTGAGTCCAGCCCCTCCCTGAGAAACAGGGATGGAGGATAACGGAGCTCAGCTCCCCGGGAGCTCAGAGGACAATGGAGGACCAGGCACTCAGCGTCCGGCAGGCCAGGTCAGCACCTCAGTGGGTCAGGGGAGTTGGGCTGATTCCAGCACCGCTAAGTCCTCCCTGCCCTGTCCCCCTGCCCAGGCCCTTCCTGTGGCCTGGAGTGCTGTCCCCAGGTTCTGGCTCTGGTTCTGGGCTGTCTCTCAGGGACTGGGCTGGGATGTGCCAGGGTCCTGGTCATCTCCCCTTGCTCAGCTCCTGCAGGAGCAAGTGTGCTTTCCCTCCTAGGGAAGTGGCGCCACCTCTGGCCTCCCTGCTTGTGGTTCCAGCTCAGCTGCCTCCCTCCTTCCCTCCTGGAGTGGGGGTGGGTGGTGGGTGTGGAGGCAAGGTGGGTGGGGACCCCTGGGCACCAGCCCTGGTCATGAACTCATGCCCCCAGGAGCACTGGGCACACGCACAGAGGGAGACCCCTGGGCAGGACCACACATGGCCGGGCCGGGAGTGTCTGCTGCCCAGCTGGCCTGTTCCCCAGGTCACAATCCAAGGGCTTCTAGGGATGGGGGCCTCTGGGATGCAAGATGTCAGGGTGCAGGCAAAGTCTCTATCAGTGACCCCACCCTGCGGGGTGGCTCCAGTCCACTCCCATAACCTGCTGTGTGACTTTGGGTGACCCTGCTGGAGGGGTCTCAGTTTCTCCATCACGAGTGGGAGGATGACACAGGATCAGGGCAGAGCTCGAGGCTGGCCCCGGCACCCCAGGTCCCCGTGTGAGTGCCCAAGCCAGCCCTCAGTGGCACCTGCCCTTTCAGGAGGGGTTCTGCTGCCTCCCTGGACTCTGACCCAGTCCCTACTCCAGGTCCAGCCGCTCCCAGTGGAGCTCCTGTGGGGGTTCAGAGGCAGCAGGGGTGCAGGGGCACATAGCCCAGGCTCCCCCGACATCCCCCTGGCCTCCCCCGCTCCCTGGGGCCTGGAGCAGAGCAGCCCTTAGCTCCTGCCAAGGCTGGGGACCCAGAGAGGCCTGTGGCTCTGCAGGGACAGCCACCGTAACCCCGCTGCCCTGACCAATGCAGGGCATGGCGGGGTGGGGGCAGCTGTCCAAGGGTGGGAGCATGGCAGGAGCAGGGCTGCCAGAGACCCAGGCCACTCGTGCTCTGGAGAGAACATGGCTGTGGGTGTCAGCTCAGAGCTGAGGGGCCTCGCCCTGGGAGGAACCAGAGCTCCCTGCAGGCCTTGGCCACCCCCGGCACTGAGCCGGCTGCATGACCCATGCCACTGAGCCCCAGCCCTCTCCCCTCAAGCCTCCTGGTGGCTGTTTCTGGTCAGGCTGTCCTTCAGTGGGTGGCTGTCATCACAAGGTGGGAGGAGCTGCCTTCTGGAACATTCTGCCAGCCCCACCAACTAGACCTGTGTGGGGTAAGACAGGAAGTGGGGTTCTACTCATTAGGTGGGGGCTTCCTGCAGCTAATGGGGGAGAGACTGTGAGGGTCACCACTGGGGACAGGAGCTTTGGGCTCAGGGGCTCCCCTGCGTGGGAGGCTGGGCCTGTGGGTGGCAGGACACGAAGTTACTTCCACCTGGAGACCTGCTCCCTCCTGTGGCCTCGGCAGGCGGCCAAGCCCGCTCTGGAGCTGGCAGAAGGCACTGATGATTTCAGGTTTCTGCACGTGCCAGGGGACCTGGCAAAACTGGGCTGGCTTCTCTCTAATCCGTGATTCTTTCAGCTTCATTTTCTCCCCTCTTCCATGCAATTACTCCATTGTGGGTGAAAATAAACCCCCGCAAGGAGACAGCCTCCCCGGAGAAAGCTCGTGCCACTGCATGCAGCCCCCCTGCCCAAGCCGCTCTGTCACAGCCCCACCCCGAGGCTCTGTGACTTCCAGCCCCAACGGAGTCCAGCCTGGGCCAGGCACGCAGGCACAGCAGTCGCCTGAGCGTCACTGGGCCTCAGGGATAGTGGACAGTGGTCAGCAGCCAGGCCTGCCCCCCTCAATACGTGGGAATGGTGGTGACCTTTAGCTGGGCAGCGTCACGGGGACAAAATGATGGCATGGTGTAGGTACCCAGCAGGGCACCAGCACATGTCACTCTTAGCACTGAACCCTGAAGTGTCACTGCCCTTAGCTGCTTTGGAAAGATGCTCCTGCAGGTGACACTCAAGGACAGGAAAGACCAGAGGACGGCCCGGCTCCTCCGTGCCCTCAGCTGTACGCGCCCTGCGGCCCATGGCCTCCCCCGGTGCCCTGCTGGCTGGGCTTCCCAGCGTGTGAGGGATTGCTGACCATTATCCCTGGCCGTTGCCTCTGGCAAGTTAAAAATGTAGCCCCAGCCCACACCTAAGCCCTGAGGGGTGACTGCTGCGGGGGAGATTAGAGCCAGGGCCTGAGCAGGCTGGAGTGGGGAGTTACTCATTTTGCCATGCAGCGGAGTTACTCATTTTGCCGTGCAGCGGTTAAGCTGCTTTCATGTTATTTAGCTACTAAACAAGGAACTCTGCTTTGGGGAAAATAATCATTATTTCCGTGTTACTTGGCTGGATTTTTTTTTTTTTGGCTCTGAGGATCAAACCCCGGGCCTCACCCTTGTCAGGCAGGGCTCTGCCTCCAAGCTGTGCTCAGCCTGGCTCTTGTGTGGGAGTGGGCAGAGGCCATTATGTCTGCACCCAGCTGAGGGACTCAGCTGCTTGGTGGCATGGCCTGAGGGACACATTAGACCTGGCACTGCCCTGCTCCTCCTGCTCTTGCATCTGAGGAGAATCGACATGGCTGACCAGATTCGGCTGTGGGGGACCCTCCCCCCTCCATCCGGGGACATTTGCAACATCCAGTGACAAGGACTGCTGCCGGTGTCTCAGCGTTGGGGATCAGCACCCTGAGATGCTCAGGTCGCCCCTCCACGAGAACAGCCAGAGGGGATCTCAGATCGGAACAGCCATGGGGATTTTAACCTTCTATCCCACAGCTGTTTACCAGGTGTCCGCGTTCCTGGCCCTCTCCATCCTGGGAAGGTGGCATTGAGCAGGGACATGGGTGCCCTTTGGGAGCTTCCACTTAGTGGGAGGGTCGGGCAGCTGCAGGGAATGGGCAGTACCAGCTACCTCTGCGTGGAGACACCTGTACCTGCTCTGCCTTGGCCAGGCCTCTGGGCCTCCTGCCACCTGGCCTGCTGCCCCTTCTCCTACAGACCCCAGACTTCGGAGCTCCTGAGCCCCTGAGGGCCCCTGAAGCCCCTCCTGGTCCAGCTATGCCTGCTTTGCAGGGCACCAGTCTGTGTCCAGGTTGCTCCAGACCCAGCTCTGCACCAGAAGGCCCGTGGCACAGTGTGGCCCAGGGCGGAGAGAGAAGGCACGGGGTGGGAGGTGGGGCTGGCTGCGGGCTCGGCCCAGGAGGTAGAGGCCTGGAGGGTGGGTGGGTAGAGGCGGCAGCTATGTGACGGGCACTGGGCTGAGGAGGAGACCTGTCAGGCCAGAGGCTGGGGCCGCTGACCCCTCCCTGGCCAGGGAGCAGGGTGGGAAGGGACAAGGCGTATGACCTCCCAGCTGCCCACCATCTGCCCCACGCCCACCTGTGATCCTCCCCCCGCCTGCCGTGCTGCACCCCTGAGCCTCCCCTGCCTCTGCCTTCTGCATCCCCCAGACAAGACCTTGGTCCTTCCTCACTGAGTCCCCCTCCTGTCCTACCTCCCACTCTAGGACACCCCCAAAGAGCTGAGGACAGGAACCCAGGCACGTAGGTGCACCCCAAGTTCACAGCAACACTAGTCACCAGTGCCCAAAGGTGGAAGCTTCTCAAGAGCCCCCATGGATAGCAGGTGTACAAATGTGACCCGGGCATGTGACGGAGCAGTCTTCAGCCCTGAAGAGGACACAGTCCTGACCTGGGCCTTGGGCACGTCGCGCCGACGGGAAACACCTGGTCCTGAAATCCCACACATGGTGTGATCCCAGTTACATGAAGTGTCAGAACAGGCAAAGCCATAGAGATGGGGCAGAGTGGCAGCTGCCCTGGGCACAGGAAGAGCTGGCCAAAGCCTGCAGCTGGGCACCAGGATATGGCCCCTCACCACTTCCGGATCATGTGGACACCACCGTCCACCCCAGGGAGGCAGAGCGCAGTTGGAGACAGACAATGACCTCTTGGCCCAGGACAGGCCCACAAGGACAGGCTGGGAGCCCCAGCGGGTGACCCTGGCGGGAGTCGATCCCCAGCTGGACACCTGAGAGTCACTGGGGCCCGTCTGGGCATGGGAGTTGCCGAGATCGACTGTCCGACAGGACTTGGGTCTTGGCCAGGCCCAGCAGCCTTGATGGATTGGGAAGAAATATAACCCTCTGCAGAGTGATTTTCCTTTCTTTTTTTCTTTTCAAAGAAATTGAAGAAACCTGTGGTTTGCAAATCTGCTGACCCAGCAGGAGGCTTAAATTGAACCAGCTGGTGTCAGGCAAGGGCCAGGCCAGGGGACAGGAAGGACCTGTGGGCAGATTCCGGCCACTCTGGGGAGAAAGTGGGTCACAGCGCGGCTGTCCTGGGAGAGGGCAGCAGGTGTGTCACAGGAGACCTGGAGCAGGAGCTGTCCCTTCCTTGGGGCCAGTTCTACAGGCTGAGGGACAGAACCCTCTCCTCTGTGTCCACCCAGCCCAGCCAGAGCAGCCCTCACGCACATGGGTCCTGCTACCCTGACCTATGCTGGACTGGGCTACTGCCTGCTGTGGGCCTCAGTTTCTTCCTCCTGCTGCCTCTGGGGCCCTGGCTACCCCAGGCTGGGTTTGAACACGATCCTGGGACCCAGGCAAGAGAGTGTGGCTAGGGGCTGCGGGGCACACTCGTCCTGACCCTCGGGGCTCTGGCACTCGTGTGGGTCCTGGGCCCCCACAGAGGATCGCGGCTCTGCACTGGGGTGGCTGCTCCCTGCCAAATCCACTCAGAGCAGACGACCCCACAGGTATGGGACCCCAGCTCGCCTGTCCCCCGGCATGTGGAGACCCTCCCTCATGCCGAAGGCCTGCCTGCCCCTCCTCAGGCTCTCCCGGCTCCTGTCCTTTGGTGTCCCCGTCTCATTCCGCCCGGGGCTTCTGCATCCCCCAGATAAGGCCTTGGTCCTTCCTCATGGGTCCCCCTTCTGTCCTACCTCCCACTCTAGGACACTCCCAAAGAGACAGGAACCCAGGCACATAGGTGTATCCCAAGTTCACGGCAACACTGGTCATGTGGAGCGCCTGTCTCCACGTGCAGCCCAGCCGGGTGGGAAGTCCCAGCTTCGTCACCAGCACAGGCTAGGACGGGTTAGCGTCCTTGACCTCTAGAATGCAAATGGCACTTGTCACGAAGGGCATCCCCTAGGGCATACCACTAGAATCCTGGGGTTCCTCTGTGATTCTTATTCTGCCAGAACCTGTGATGGGCCAGGGTGCTTGTGCCATATGGTGTGCAGTAAGGTTGTGGCCCTGAGAGGTCTGCTAAGGGGACCTGGGCAGGTGCACCCTTTGGGGGAGCAGGAGAGGAGCTGCTCCCCATGCAGAGGGGTCTCTGGCTGTGCTGGGGGCAGTGTGCCCAGGAGGAGGCGCTGGACGGGGCAGGCAGGGCCACGCGCTCACACATGGGACCTGGGGTGGGAGTTGGACCCCTATGGGTGGGGTACATACAGGCTCTTGGGTCTCATCCCAGGCCAGACCTCAGGAAAGCGGGTCACGTTCAAGGACGCAGGGCCCCTCAGCCTCGCCCCAGGATGCTAGCAGGCACCCCCCCCAGGGGAAGAGGTGGCTGAGGCACCCAGTTGTCTTGACTTGAGCTTTTAGTCACCAAGTCTCCATCCCAGCGTTTGCCCGTCATTCTCCTCCAGCCTAGTTTCCGAACCCCCCTCGCTCTGCTCTGGAGCTTACGGCACCCTCCTGCCCATGCCGGAGAGGGCTCCCGAGGGGCCTCTGCTCTGCTGGTGGGGGCCTCCGGCCTGTGGCCACGGGCAGCCTGCTCTCCTTAACTGTGAAACGCGCACTCAGCGCTCTGGGTGAGCGGGGATCTGTGCAGCTTCCAGGCCCAGTCTGGGGAGGACTTCCGGCCCCTGGGTCCCACCAGGTCCCCAGAGCCAGAGGCAGCGGTCAGGCCCCAGCCCCTCTCCGAGGAGCCGGCTTCTGGCAGCCAGCTTCACTGTGATTGGGTGTTGGAGGAAAGGATGAGATGATGTCCCCGCAGCCATGGGGACCCTCGCTCTGCCTGCTCCAAGTGCTGGGTGACACTCGCATGAGGAATTAGCCCGTGGGCTATCAGCCGCTGCAGCCAGGCTCAGTGCGAGGCTGATGGTGTGTTCTGCTGAGCAAGACGACAGGGCAGAGACGCTGTCTGTGTCCGAGGTGTGGCCTTGGGGGACTGGATCATGGCAGCTCTCACTTCCTCTGTGGCTCCCACTGTGGATGAGTCCACGGCTGTGTGTTGCCTGGGCCTGGGTCCTGGCTGGAGCAGCTACCAGGACAGTCTTCAAAGCTCCCTTGCTTCCTGGCTCTTCTTGGCTTACTCTGCCCACCCTGTGCCAGGAGGCCAGTGGCTCTGTTTGCTGCGGCTCCGTTCCTTTCTGTCATGATGGGCCACCATGATACTCTACCATCATGGCGACGACCACGGACTGAGCCCTCTGAGGCTCCTCCTTTAAACGGTGGGTGTGGAGTGCCGTGTCCAGCAGGAAAAGCCTGACTCATCCACCCACCTTGAATGCAGAGTGGTTACTTTGGTTATTTTTGACTGAAACTTGAACTCCACTCTTTCCAGTTCACTGGCTTTCTTTAAAAGAACAACAAAAGAAGTTGCTTTCTGACTTGGAGCTCAAAGAGTGCTCAACAAAACCCCGGGGCAGTCCCGGAAATCAGGAGCAAACGGTTCTCCTGGCTCTGGGTTCTGTGAGCCTCACAGAAAGCTGGGGATGCGTGTATCCAGGCCACCTGGGTCTGGGACTCACGTGGGCAGATCCAGTGGGACAGCAGGATGCTGAGCGACACTCCCTGCTGCCCTGGGACTCTGCATGGTGGAGTCACTGCACCCAGTGACCCAGGAGACGAGCTCAGGAGATCCAGAGCCTGTCACAGGGAGTGGAGGACTGCGGCGATGGTGCCTGTCTTCAGTGACACTTGCAGTGTCCCCAGAGCTAGTGCAGTGGCTGTGTGCCCAGCAAGGACCTGTCATGCTGTTTTCCGGCTGTGAGCCCAGGGCTCTGGCGTCATGTGGGTGTCACCTTGGAATCCCATCCTGGTGGCCGCAGGTCTCTGTGGTGATGCAAGCTGTGGACAAGTGTCCCTCATCCCATGTGGGCCCTGCTCGCTGCCCAGACACCTGTCAACCTCTGTCCCTGGGTCCCCCTGCCTCCTGCCTCCTCAGCAAACACTGCCTCTGGGGACAAAAGGACCTCCAGGATGCTGCTCCATGGGGAGCCCCAGGGCACTCTGGGGGGGAGCTGGGGGGGCCAGGGCAGTGGGGGAAGGGCACTGCCAGGCTGCTGCCCCCTCAGCCTCATCTTGGCCACTGAGTGAGCTGGTGTGGGGCTGGGGACGCTGAGACCCCATCCACGGAGGTGTGGAGGGCACTGTGCCCATGGGCAGGGCCATGAAAGGGCAGCTACAGGTGGACACTGGCTGAGGACGGAGGAGGGCACTGTTCCTGCCCCGAGGCCTTGGGGAAGCAACTTACACCACAGCTTTCTACTTCCAGATGCGAGGGAGGAGCCAGGACCCACATCTCAAGGCCGGAGTTGGTTTAGGGATGCCACAGACCCAGGTCTCTTCCTCCTGGCCAAGGACCCTAGTTGTCCTTCAGCCAGAGTGGCCTCTTACCCTCCTCTGGACACTCTGGTTCTGGTGTGGTGATGGAAGTGGGGTCCAGAGCAGGAGGCTGTCTCAGTGCCCAGGCCCAGGAGACTCCATGTGGGACAGAAGTCGCCAGGTCCAGAGAAGGACGCCCTGCCCAGCCAGATCAGCAGCGTCCTGGGGGCTCAGGTGACCTTCCCTTGCTGCCCCATCAGGCAGGGTTGTGGCTGCCACGCCACCCCCCCAACTCCTCCAGACCCTCTGAACCCCAGGTGACCTGCCCCACCAAGTCCTCCCCAGCACCTCGGGATGCCCGTTCTCCAGCCCTGCCTCCTCCCCAGCCGGGTGCTGTTTCCTGAGTCCAGTGTGAGAGGACTCATCCCGCCAGGGCCAGGGACGCTGCTTGGCTGAGTGTGAGGGAGGGAGGAAGGGGGAGGGGGAGGGGAGACAAGACGGGAGGGGGGAGGGGAGGGGAGGGAGCCACTGTGTGAGCAGTCAACACAGGGCGCCACCATGAGCAGCCTGAGACCTGGGTTTGGAATGACGTCTGTTAAAAAGCTAAACATAGCCGTGCGCACTGGCACATACCTGATATCCCAGCACTCTGGGAGGCTGAGGCGGGAAGACTGCAAGTTCAAGCCCTGCTGGGCAACTTAGCAACATAGCAGTATCTTGTCTCAAAGATAAAAAAATAAAAGTGCTGGGGAGCTCAGTGCGAAGGCCTTGGATTGTGCCCCCAGGACAAGAGAAGAGTGAGCCCGATTCTCATTGCTGAGCAGTGAGACACGGGGCGATTTCTTCCTTCCTCTTTATATTTTCCCTAATGCCTACTTTATTTATTTATTTATTTTCCTGCAAGCATCTGGTGCTCTTAAGAAGCTGTTTCCCTTCTGGGTTTTAAACCATCACGTAGTTGAGTTGCTCCCTCACAGACTACAGCAGGCCCTGGACCTCCCCAAGCACCACGGGGCGGGGCCACCCGCCTGGCCTCACCCTTCCCCCTGCCGGAGGATGGGTCCCCTGGGGCTGCTCCACATGGCCTCCAGGGCTGCCTGCTGGGGGCTGAGTCTCTGGTCTCCTCAATCGCTTTGCAGGAGTCCAGTCAGTTTAGCTGCGTGGCTCGTGGCTTCCTGGCTAACACACCCACCTGGGCACCTTCCTGGGCAGCGTGACCCCAGACTCGGAAGACTCCACGTGACTGTAACAATTTGGACCCAGGCTCCCAGCTGCGCAGCTTGCAGGGCTAAGCCAGGGCAGTGGCTGGCGTGGCCACCACAGGGGACAGGTAGAGGGAGTGTGTCCACACACCATGGAGCACTACTCCATGGAGAAGGCTAAACTTGAGTCACGTGTAGGGAGCTGGATGCAGCTCGGGGCTGCCGTGCTAAGTGGATTAAACCAGACACGCAGGCTTCAGTGTGCGTGGTTTCTCTTATACGGCAAACTTGGAAGTGAACAAAGGAGCCAAATAAGAGACAGACAATAGGAAAGAGGGAGACAAATCTTCTGCAAATGGGAAGGAGACTGACAGGTGGGCAGCGAGCGGAACTGTACACATCAACTCCACGTAAGGAAGGCAGCTGCTTTTGATGTACTGCAAATGTGCACCGAGGGTAAACAAAGCACAGTGCCTTTGCACATCCTGGTACTGGGGGTTAAGCCCAGGGAGGCCTGAGCCGTTCTGTTAAAATTTGAGACAGGGTTTCACTAAGGCGGCCTCCTCCTGTCTCAGCCTCCTGTGTAACTGGAACTACAACTGTGAGTCACCACACCCAGCCAGGGCAGTGGGAATATAAAGAGTGAAAGGAGAGTAAATCTTTTCCTGCTGTGTAAGAGACAAAATGAGCGTTTCCCTCAGTACTCGCACTGTCACTTGTGAACACAAAAATCAGTTTGTAGCTGAGTTAAAACAGAGTTATTTATTGGAGAAATCGGTGCCTTCCTTAGCAAGGCAGGGATCGGTAGCTTTGGGGAGGGAGAGCACTTGCTTAGCTGTGGGAATTTCAGCGCGCGTACATGTGTGTGCATGCGTGCATGTGTGCGTGTGTGCGCGTGTGCATGCGTGCATGTGATGCCCGCGCACCGGTGAGCACGCTGTTTACAGCCCCGGGGCGGGCCAGCCCCCTCCAGCTCTCTCCTGCCCCTTGTGTGCTGAGGGGCTGGCTAACCGGAGTTAGTCTGGCCCCAGTGATTAGTCAGGCAGCTTCTCGCAGAGCCCAGGAAATACCAGGTCTCGGTTCCAAGGCATAAAATTTCCATTCACGGTGCTGAGTGCTACAGGATCGCTGAGTACCAGGCGCTGTTAGGAAGTGCCAGCTTTTTGTTTTGAAGTGAGTGCCAGGGTTTACTCCTGGGGTGAACTGCGGTCACCTTCTTCCACCACACAGGGTGCATCCCAGGCCGTGGACCCAGGCCGCAGCGAGCGCTCAGTCCACACATACTGCACTGGATTCCCAAACCTGTGCACCTGTGGTAAAGTTCAACTTCTGAATCAGTGGCAATGAGAGATGAACTCACAATAAAACAGAGCAATAAGCGGACATGGCGGTGCTTGCCTATAGTCCCAACGCTTAGGAGGCTGAGGCAGGAGGACTGCCACCAATAGAGACCAGCCGAGACTATGCAGTGAGTTCAAGGTCAGCCTGGACTACACAGTGAGACACTGTCTCAAAAACAAAATCAGGGCCTGGGATAAGCTCAACAGTACAGTGCCTGCCTGGCAAGCGCAAGATCGTGAGTTCATTTCCAGGTCCCCCACAAAGCAAAGCATATAAAATGGCCAGTGTCACCACTGTCGCTTTGGCATCATTAGTAAATACATCAGTATGACTGATGCCCAAGCTCCGTGACACCAGGACATTGGTCTGTGACCAGAATGACTTCGGAGCCACCAGGGACAGATAGGGTGTGGATATTCCAGATGGGGGCTGATTCCCAAGGGAACAGAGCAGAGGGGAAAAGGCTCCATCACCCAACCAGGAGTCTGTGCTGTTGGATCTTGTCAGCTGCCTCCTTCTGGACTTTTCTGGGCCATGTTTAACAGCAGGTAATGGGGCAGCAGAAGGGAGTCCTCAGGCCAGGGGCCCTGCTGTACCTGCCTCCTCTTAGCCTGGCTAACTCTGGGGAGGGAACTCGGACGCCACAGTTCCATAGTGGGGGGTCAGGGTCCAGTCCCCGGGAGGCCCCACAACCCCTGCTGGCTCCTCGCTGCCCCTGTGCACCTGGCCCAGGCTCCAGGAGGGGTGGGGTGGGGATGAGCAGAACTTGATGATTATGGATGCCCGAGAGGACAGACCCCAGGACACAGCACTCCTGAGATGGGTTAGAGTGTGTTGCCGGGGTGTAGGGGGTACTGGTGGAGGAAGAAGGGGTGAAGAGGAGGAGGCAGAGGGGGAGGAGTGGGGAGGACCATGTTGCTGCTGGAGATTTGCCAGGGAAGGGCCTCAAAGCCATGCCACCTCCTGAAGTCAGGGCCGGGGCAAGGGACAGATGGGGGGGTGTCTTGCAGGTCTGCCTGAGTCCCAGAGCAAGCTGTGGGCGGCGGCCCTTTTGGTTCGTGTCCCCACACAGGGCTCCAGCAGGGCCAGCATCAGCAGAGACAGACAGAGAGCCCTTCCTCTCCCAGGCTGATGGGGCAGAGAGGCTGCTCTGTGGGCACCTGGCCTGCTCCAGCCAGCTCAGGCCTAGGGTGAAGAGCCATGGAAACCCAGGGTCTGGCTCTCAGGCCTGGGAGCCTGGGCAGAGCTGAAACACGGCAGCAGGAGCTCAGGCATTGGATGGGGTGGTGGCCCATTGCAGGGAGGGGGTGCTAGAAGGCTGGGGGGCAAGAGAACCTGCCCCTTCCAGAGCAGAAACAGCACATGTGGAGCCCCAAGCTCAGGCTGGGCACAAAATCAGGGCAGCAGAAACCCCCATGGATTATGGGAGTGGAGGAGGTTTTTGGAAGAATCATGGAGGCAAGAGATGGAGAGAGGAAGGAAGGAGAAGGAGGCACCCCTGGACTCTCCCCCATCTTGATGCATACCCAAGCTAGCTTTGTGAACTTCCACGATGCCCGTCCTGTCCCTTGGCACCCAAACAGGTCCCTAGCATTAGATCATACCTACAAGGAGCAGCCTCCTGGGCATGGCCATGTGACCAGCATTTGAAGGGTAAGAGCTGGTACCACTTTGCATCTATCAGCTCTGGATACAGTGCTGCATAACAAATTGTCCCATGCAGTGACTTGCGGCAGAAGTCCTTTCTCCTTTCTCCTGAGTTCTGGACCATCACAGCCTGGAGCTGAGCCAGCTAAGTGTGGCTTGGGCTGAGTCAAAGCAGCTGCTCCACAAGCCCCCAGTGTGTGCACAGTGGACCACCCAGCCTATCTGCCTTAGCCCTGTTCCTGTTGCTGGAACACAATGCCTGACACCCACAATTTCAAGGAAGAGACGTTCATCTTGGCTCATGGTTTCAGGGGGTTCAGGCTCTGGTTGTTTGGCTCCAAAGCAAGAATATCATGGTGCAAGAACCTGGCACAGGAAATCTCTCACCCCATGGCAACCAGGAAACAGGGAAGAGAGGAATCAGACACAGAAACACCCTTCAAGTTCATACCCCGCTGACCTGGCTCCAAGCAGGACCCACCTCCCACAGCACGGGTTCAGCCATGAGGCATGCACGGATGGATCTCCAGGTGAGCGTGAAGCCCCATGCACTGGGCCCCTTCCACACACGGGATTCGGGGACACCATCGATCTGAACTGTAAAAACGTCCTTCTCGTGGTGGGGTTGGGGGCTCTCAGGCTGATGGGCAGAGACCTGAGCTGCCCCCAGGGGGCTCAGAGCTCTGATTCCGTCCTGCCTTCCACTCCCACTGGCTGGGCCAGCCTACCCTTTGCTGAAAAGTTCTGCTCAGAGCAAGAAGAGGAGAAGGGAGGGGTGGCCGAGGAGAGCCAGAGGGCGGCAGTGGAGGGGAGAAGGCAGGAGAGGCAAACTCCAAGACAGGAGCGACTCAGGCAAGGCGGGAGGGAGCACGCCTTGTGGCCAGGCCACTGCGGGGGTGGCTGGAGAGGGTCAGGGATGCAACTGGCTCTGTGTACCAGGCCTGGCTTGGGGCAGTGGCCACACCGTGAAAATGCTTTGCATTGCTAATTTGCTCTTCCTCTCTGCTGGGAATCGGAAAATGCTGACACTGGCTTCCTGCGCCTCTGCTCCGCTCCTGTGGCTCCCTTGGGTGTGGGAGGCCAGCCTGAGGGGAGGGGAGCATGGGAAGGGCGCCCAAAGCCCGTCTAAGGAGCACCTGTTGGGAGGACGCCAGCCTGGGTTCCAGCACAAAAGGCTCCTGTTAACACAAAAAATATGAGCAGGATCTTAACACCTCCGGACGCCTTTGAAAGAAGTAATTGCCTGGCTGCAATTATTTTAGGAGGTTTAACTAACCGCATGGGCGCTTTGTAAGAAGCTTCAGGGATTTAAAATTCCACCCACGGCCCGAGAGTGGGGGCTCTCCAGAGCCTGGGGCACCCCACTCGGAGAGCCAGCACAGAGCGCTTTGGTGGCGCCCAAGGGGGTCTGGGGGAGGGCTCTGGTGAGGCAGCCAGCCCTGCCTGCAGGCCTGTTGCCAAGGAGACGGCTGGCTCTGCAGGGGTGCCAAGCACGTGTGGGGGGTGCTTGGCCGGGGTGACAAGGCAGGGGCGGGGTGGAGGAGGAGAGAGCACTCGGTCCTTCTCCGCCTCCCCATTTCCTTAGGGATGAAACAGGAAATGGCTTCCAGCTCGTGGAGCAGGGAAGGAAGTCCGTCTGGGAAGACAGGTGCCCAAGCATCCCTCCTCGGCCACAGCTGACCTCAGAAGGCCGCGCTGCCACTGCCTGCTTCCTGCCCCTGCGGAGGGGCCACGAGTACCCAGCCAGGAGCGAAGCCAGCATGCGCAAACCAGCGCGAGGAAGCGGCCTGGCTCAGGATCGCTCCGGGCAGGAGTAGGCAGACGCTCCAAAAACGACTCCAGCTAACAATTTATTTTAAAGAATCAATTCAAAAACAATTAAATGCAATTTAAGAAAATGGTAGGAAAAGATGAGCAGGGAGCCCAATTAGCGAAGTTATTTTAGATGTGTCAAAAGCATGAGCCACACTGCTGGGCTCTGGCGGCCGCTGGAAGTGACTCTGAGTGAAGGCAACTGCTGGTGCAGAGGAGGGACGGGTGGTGGACACGGGGAAAGGGACGCCCTGACAACCTCCTGGAATGGGCACCACGGCTGGAGTCCCTCCTCAGGAGGGGAGACTGAGGCTCAAAGAGCTGCGTACTTGCAGAGACCATGCAGGGGCCGGTGGTGGATCTGGCTATCCCTGTTCAAACTGGGCCTCATCAATGTCCACTGTGTGCTGGACGGAGAGCTTGAGGCCCCCCGGGAGGAACAGGGACCTTACCCAAACCCACACTGTGACAGATGCGCCATGGCTCACGTCGCTGCCTGGGAAGCCAGATGATGGGGCTCAGGTGTCCAGCAGGCCGTGGCAGGAGGGTGTTCAGGGGTCTTCCCCAGAAGAAACGGGGTGCCTCTGGGAGGCTGAACTCGGTGCCTCACTCCTCTGTCCACGGAGCCAACTGGAAAAAGGGGACAGGTCCAAACAGCCAGAGAGGGGAGGGGGCTGGCCCTGGTGTCACCCTCCACGGTACAGGACAAACATTGTCATCATTCCTACTTCACAGGGGAAACTGAGGCACAGGAAGGCCTAGTTGCTTCCCACCCAGGGCTCTGGCAGTGGTGAGCAGCAAAGCCAGGCTGCAAACGGAGGCTGCCATGCCCAAGCTCTGCGGTCCTAACCTCTGCGTCCTCCTGCCTCCATGGGACAGGGCCATCTGGCCTGCTGGCCCCTCCTCTGCATGGACACAATGGGCTGAGCAGCGCCTGGACCCTCCCCAGCTGTCTTGGGAAGGCTGTTGGTGGCAGCTGGGGCTCTGGGACAGCACTTGCTCCCTGAGGCCGGCTTCTCATGGGTCCCCAAGCATTACAAATGTCCCTTTCCTGAGCCACAGGATGCCGGACACAATACAGAGAAGTGCAACCAGCCTGCTAGGCCCGAGGCCAGCTTATCATGGGCTCTGTTTCTAGGCCTCTCTCAGAACAGAAGCCCGTCTGGGGACATGGGCAGACCGGTGGGCTGGCCCTGCGAAGCTAGGTGAACGCCCCTCGCTCTGGTGACACAGCAGGTAGCTCAAGACACTGGCTGCTGTGGTTTTCCAAGATGCTCACGGGCAGAGCATTGGGGCTGATGGGTCCTGGGGTTCATAACTGCCCGCGGTTAGGAGGTGGGGTCTGCCGGAAGGGGCGGGGCCTGGACAGTCCCTCCCCTCCCAGCCCTCCCTTTTCTCTGCTTCCTGTGCCCCTGGCAGGGCAGCTCAGCCCAGCCAGGTCCTTCTGCCGGGCTGCCTGCCTTGGGGCTGGCGGGCCGGGGCCTGAAACAGATAAACCCCTCCTTCTTTAATGTCTGGGAAAGTAACTAAGATGCCCCCCAGCCCACTGGCGGCCTTCTGTTTCCTCTTCCAAAAACAAAAAAAAGATCTCCCGAGTCCCCGAATCGCAGGCCTCAGGTGCTCCTCTCCCATCCATGTGGGCAGCGCAGCCTGCTGCGGGCCCTGTGGGACTATGGGAAGCTCTGTGGTACTGAGGGGCAGGGTACAAAGTCGCCACAGGGGACAGCAAGACCATCCTGGCCTTGTGTCAGCGCTGCCCCGCTTGGGCCGACTGAAAGGTCTGGCCGGAGCAGTGGGGCCTGGCCAGGGGTGCCTCAGGCTGTCACCTGCAGGTGCCGCTTCCCACCTCACCCAGGGAGGGGACCCAGGTCATAGGCCCGTAACATCCCCTCCCATCACCTCCTGAAGTCACTCTGCCTGGTGAGGGATTGAAACCTCACACCCTCCTACCCCCCCCCCCCCCCCCCGGGGTCCAGTCACAGGGTAGAAGCCGCCCCCATCTACTCCCCTCAGAGGCGTCCTGAGGGTCAGGGCTGCCTGTGGAGGGTCAGAGGAGGCTGAGGGCGGGGATCCACGGCTCCGACCTGAGAAGCTGGGGAGAATGGTGGTCAGTGGGGAGCCCTTCCCAGCCCCTCCCAGCCCCTCCCAGCTCTGCCCGGCCCAAGCCCCAGCCCTGAGGCCTCCCTGCAGCTGTGCTGGCCCCAGGGCAGTGTGCTCTGTGCCCTTACAGTGACCATGGAAGTTCTCAGCCAGGTACCTCCAGAGGCCTTGGGGGCTGGCCCCAGGTGGGGACTCCCCGGCGGCCGGGGGGCGTGGGGCTGGAAGGCAGAACAAGCACTATGGCTGTCTGAGTGTAAGTGGCTGAGCTCACCCCCACCAGCTTGCTGTCACTGGCGCCCCCATCACTCAGCAGTGTGTGGTGACCACCCTCCCACATCAGGGACCAATGAGCAAACCATGGACCCTGCCCTACATGGAGCCCCAGACCCATCTGTGGTCCCCAGTGCTCTGCCCGTCCTGTTGGCTCTGCCGCTCTGATCCCAGAGGGAGCCTGCTGTCCACGGTCCCTGCACCGCATTTCAATAGCCGCTGAACCTACCCAGCACTTCGGCCTTGACCACATTGATTTCAAAGGAGAAGAAAATAATGTCCCATTAAAGTCACTGAAAAATCAATCATCTGGGCTCCGTGTGACATGTGGGGCGGTGATGCTAGCGACCGCTGAGACGCAGTCTCTGTCTCTGTGATGCCCGGGCCACAGCAGTGGGGCAGAGGCAGAGGAGCCCCTGAGTCCTGGGACCCCTGTGGGCCTTAGGGTTAGGGTTAGCCCGGATGCCTGCCGCTCTCGCCCTCCTCACCAAGGGCTGGCTTAGCCACGCCCGAAGCTCAGCAGCTGGCGCAGGCCCTGGGGCTCGGCAGGGCCACTCGCGCCCTCATGCAGTGTGGTCATCACTAGGGGAAGCTGGGCTCTGTGCCCTGGACCTCAAGGCTGGGTGCCATGTTACTGTGTACCCCAAAGGCCAGATGCACCCAGCTTTCTTGCCTAAATTGATGTGGGAGGCAGAGGAGGTGCTGCCCTATCTGTCCTGAACTCGCTCCACTTCCTGACCTCTCAGGAGCCAGCACAAGGGGGCTTCTGTCCCTTCTATTGCAGAGGGAGGGAGCCCGGGAGCAGGGTCAGCCTCCCCACACTCTACCCAGATCCCTGCTGGGACCCACGTCCTCCCCTCCCCCGCAGCCCCGGTCCCGCGCCTGACCCTGGGGGGAAACATGGGCTTCCTGGGCGTTTGAAGATGCTACCCGGGAAGCAGGGCACCAGGAAATGCTCTGTGATTTTTACTTACTTTTTCTGTGAGTTTAAAATCTTTTAAACCAAATACAGACTCACACCAGGTCGTCCCCAGTGTGAGTCAGCCGGGGTCTTATGGCATGGAGATGGTCCACACCTCCTTCATCCCAAAGAACACGTCCACAGCAGGGGCTCCCCAGAACACCCAGGGGCCCCAACCTAGCTTGGCCAGCCCCACACCCTCCCTCCGCCACTGCCATCAGGGCTGCTGTCTCCTTGGAGAAAATCACGGGGCTGCAGCAGGGGGTGCTGGCCCGTCCACTCTGCGCCCTGCATTGCAGTGCCCCAGCTCAAGGCCCTTGTCCAGAGCCTCCGAGGCAGAATGCAGGCCTGGAGGGATCCACCGTCCACATCCTGGCCTCCAGGTCCCTGGGGCCCAGGGCCCTGCCCTACCAGCACGGAGGCATGTGCGTCCCCGGCTCAGGAGCCCTGGTGCGCCCCGCAGCTGCGTGAGGTCATCTTGTAGCAGGGACGGGGCTGTCCTCCAGGGAAACTTCCCCTGCGGCCTGCAGAGATCGGTGGCTGGTGGCTCACAGTGTCCCCAAAGCCCCCAGAGGAGGTGTTCCTCCCGGAAGGCCGGTCGGGCATGTTCTGGGTCCTGGTGGCTGGGTCTGTGGGAGCCTCAGGATCTTTGTGGCCAGAGCCTCTGCCCACCTGCGGGACCATGGCCATCAGTGCCAGCCGTGTCCTCTTCAGAGTAAGACAGACCTGGCTGCATCTGACTCCGTGTCCCCCTCAGCCCACCCGTAAAGTGGGGGGAGGACGGATCCCCACAACCCTCCCCACCGTGGCTGACGCAGCCCCTTTCCTCAGCACCCTCAGCAGCGCGGGACTCCCGCCTGCCACAGGAGGCCCCAGCCAGCGCCCCAAGCCCCTGGACCTCCGCTCCAGGCCATGGGATTGGGCTGACCTGGAAGCTTGCCTGGGATTGGCCCGGAGAGGGTGGCTGGGTGGGAGGGACTGTCTTGAATGCCCGGCTACTGGAGGGGAACGTGGGCCTGTGTGGTGCGAGCCCGTGGTGCCCTGTGGGGAGAGGGTGGCGCCCCGTCCTGGGCTGCACTCCCACGGGGTATGGAAGAAGACACTGTTGCATTTCTGTTTCCAGTGAGAGGGTTGCTTGTTTTAAAAGTTCTGAAAGGTTTTTTTTGGTACTGGGGATCAAACTCACAACCTTGCACTCACCAGGCAAGCACTTGGGCCACTCAACTAAATCCCCAGCCCCAAAAGTATTGTTTGTAAGGAAATTGAACAGCACAAGGGACCCAAGGGTCCCCTCAGTTTATGGGGCATGGCCAGGAGCCCCAGCTAACTGAGGACTGGTCACCACTGCAGGAAGAGATGGACAGGTGGACGTCCCTGGGTACTAGAGGTGGCAGCAGGGTAAGAGGGGTTGTGACAATGCCTGGAGCGTCTCATGCCCCAAGATGCAGGTAGCTGTCCATGCCACCTGCACCTGGCAGGCTTGGCATCCAGAGACAAGGTGGGTGGGAGGGAACCGGTGACTTCCCGAGTCCTGGAGATCTGGGTTCGAGTTTAGAGCAGGCCCTGTGTAGTGAGTCATCGATGAGCTGACACCCAGGCAGGCTGGATGAAGGACCTGGTAACAAAAGTCCTACCATGGAGTTGGGCCCCAAACAAAGGAGACCATGGCCCTCATTGCTGTCCACACCATAAGCTCCCACATTCTCCCAGTCCCTCTTGTGAAGCCCTGCTGGGCGGAACAGGGAGAATTGTGCCCCTGAGGACCCCAGATGCTGGTTGGCTGTGGCAGTGCAGTGACCAGGAGGAGGTTGTGGCCGCCAAGGTGGGTCCTGCCTCAAGACCTGGTGGCCATGGGCTCCTCCAGATACCCAGGAGCTCAGTCAAACTGCTGCCAGCCCCAGGTCCTGCCAGGCAACGATCAAAGGAGACAAGATGACCTGGGCCAAGCTTGTGAAGCAAATATTCCAAGGCTAGAGACAGACTTGAGCTACAGGAATGAATGGACAGACAGACAGAGCTGTGGCAAAGCCCTGGCCCTCCACACCCCCACTGCAGGTCCTCAGGAAGCGCCATGTCCCAATTCCTCTTCTCAGCAACATCTGCTTTTACTCAGACTGAAGATGGGGTGGCCGGGGGTGCCCATACCCAGCCCCCCAGCCTGACCTGAAGTCTGGGGAATCTTGGGAAACAAGCAGTCACTCCGACAGTGTAGATGCCGTGTACCTGGGCCGACCCGGGCGACAGCTGCTTCTTATGGGCCTTGGGGGCCTGAGGGATGCTCGGGGTGCCAAGAGCTAGGGGTCCTCTTTCTCTTTCTCCATCAGCCACCCAGCATCATTGTCCTGTCAGGTCAGAACTGTTCCAAACTCCTCCAACAAAACCACTGAGGTTTTACAAAACGGAAACCTGGGAAGATTTAACCTGATAATGTACAGCTCACCACATCGGCCCAAACCTGACCCAAACACTTCCAGGAAGACCGATTTTCAACTCCAGATCTTGGGTCCTCAAGATAGAAGCCTTTAAATTAAAAACTAACAAACAAACAATCCCCCAAAACAAACAAAAGACCCCACATTTATCTTCATGCATGGTGACCTGAAAATTGGAAGGCTGAAGCTGAGATTTTTTTTTTTATTAGATTTTATCGGCACACTTCAGGTGAACGCAGTGCTCACATTCATCACAGGGGATTTGTGCCCGAACGTGGTGTAACTGATCACTTTCCCCATCCGCCCCCCTCCAACCCCGCCTCGCTCCCCATTTACAAAGGCTTTGGTTCCCTTTCCCCGCTTTTCTCACTTTCTGTTTTTACTTTCACCTTCTCCCCCCTCCCCCTGTCCCCCTCATTTAAACGTTTCCCTCCTATCTCACAGCACCTGCTATACATTTTGGCCCCTATTTACATCTTTGGTTTCTCACACCAGAGAAACCATACAGTATGCACACGTGTGTCCGGTTTATTTTACTTAAGAGCACAGATCCAAGGGCATCCGTTCTCCTAGAAACGGCTTGAGTGTTTCCTTCTCCACAGCAGAGCAGCACCTCACTGCACTGAAAAATGAGATCCGTATCTTCTTTATCCATCCGCCACTTGATGGGCACTTGGGCTGTTTCCCAGATTCGGCTGTTATACTCTGTGCTTCCCAGTTCTCTGAAGTTTCATCTTGAGACCAACCTTCATGGTTTAGTGTCCCAGCCCTTCATCCCTGTATCAAAACTCGCACCGAATTGTGATTCAGGGTGCATTTTCTGCACTGTCTGCCAAAAGTGTTTGTCCACAAATTAAACAATAACAACAACAACAAAGAGAAAAGCCACATTAGTGCTACCCCACACTAGTTTTCCTGTATCAGGGTGAACCCAAGGCCTTACTTGTGCTAGCCAAGTGCTCTAACCCTGAGTGACAGCCCTAACCCTTTTTACTTTTTCACTTGGAGACAAAGTCTTGCTCTATTTCCTGGGTTGTGAACTGCCTCCTGCTTCAGCCTCCCGAGAACCTGGGAGAAAAGTGTTTGCTACTATGCTCAACCATCCCCAGCTCTTCTGTGTAATTCTGTGCTTAGAGATTTAATGACTCTTAGAAACCTGACTTTACACTGCCATCATTTCCTCCCTTGAAATGGTGCTACGCCATGGCAACATCCATCTCAAGTCCCTGTTTCCCTGGAGACTGCTCTCAGCAACCCCTGCTGCCTGCCCCAGGGGGCCCCCACCCCTACTCTGGGCTGCTCCCCTACTCTGGGCTGCTCCATGGGCCTCTCTTCCACATGGAATTGGATCTACTGATTCTTCGGCACCCTTCTCTTAGTGTCACCCTGTTCTTGCTGGAGCACATCCTGAAGTAACTTTCTAATGATAGGCATGTGGAAAGTAAACACGTGTGTTTCATGCTTTGACATGTTTCCACCCTGTCCTCTCACTTGATGAAGAGCTTGCACCAAATTCTTGGTTGAAGATGGTTTGCTGCAGAGTTGTGGATGTGCATTCCCCCTGGTGTTCAGTGCTGAGGGGGAGGTGACAGCCCTGTGGATTCTCATATGTGTAGCCAACCCACGTTTCTCCCAGGATGTTTTAGCCACTGGGGGAGGGGGTGATGCACTGGCCACACCTGCTGGCTGTGGCTCTTCTGCCACTGCTGCGGCTTGGATATACTGGGTGGGGGGCTTCTCCCAGGGCTTCAGCACCAGCCCTTGTGGTCTGGGTGGGCACAGGCTGAGCTGCTCTTCCCTTCCTCATCTGTACCTGTTCCCCTCTGCTCCCTGTGGTGCTCACGTGGCTGAGGCCTCACCTCAGCCCTTAAGGTGCCTGGGCTGCACCCTGGGCTTCCCCGCCTCTCCTCTGGTGCAGTGCCAACCCCGCGCTTCCTTAGAGCTGTGCAGTGCAGACGTGGACAGTGTCCCAGGCTTCCGACACCAGTGCCGTCCTTAACCCTGGAGGCATTCTTTCCACCCCATCTGCTTCTTCCTGGGGACTCTGCCATTGGCGCAACCTTAGGCTCCTGGTTTGGTGCTTTTCTTTTTAAACCTTGAATCCTGGGAAACATCCTCATCCTTCCCGTGCAGATTCTCTGCTGACATTTCTATTTTGGCAACTGTCTCTTCAAACCTGGCACTCAGACTCCTCCTCGTGTCCTTTCTTTCTATTATTGTCCCCATGGGGTGGCAGCCTGGTGGCGTGTCCTCTGGGCAAGGTGCTGAGAGCTCCTTGGATCTCCCGCTGTCTCTGTGTCCTCCGGGATCAGATCTGCTCAGGGGGACACACTGGGTGGGGTTCCTGCCAGGTCACTGCATCCTCTTGGCAGGACACTGAGTCACTGGTGAGCACAGTTCTGGGGACAGAACAGCAAGCAGGCACTCTGCCCGGTTCGCTTGCAGAGCAGAAGTATCAGCCTCTTCACTTGGGGTCACTGTGACCACCCTGTTGGCTCGGCCCATTTCATCTTGAGGTACAGCTGCCTGTGGTCCCCAGCAGGGGACAGTGTGGTGGACTGACAGCTGGGGCTCATCTTGTGCCACCCTGATGGACCATGTCAGGTGGTGCTGTCTGCGGAGACCTAGCTGGGGCTCGCTGCCAACAGTGTAAAAAGAGAACTGGAGGGGAAGAGGGCGCTGCTGGTCCTCCTGGTGACGCCCGTCATGCAGGCCTTTCTCATATGAACTTGGGACAGGAGGGCGCCTGGACGGGAGTCAGGAATCAGGGTGATGACGAGGAGGCGTCCCAGTCCCTCAGGCCACATCAACCCCTTACCTGCAGCTGTGCTGGGCTCAGGGATGACTGAGGAAAGGTAAACTGAGGCCCTTTCCTCATGGCACAGAGGAGAGTAAAATCCAGGGCACCAGAGATTCTCGTGGGAAAAGCAGGAGAGCACAGGTGCTGGAGCCAACCCAAGGGAGCCCCTGGGTAAGGACGACAGGGACAGATTTCCACACCTGAGAGCTGGGTCCAAGAAAAGAAAACGTTGCCATGACAAGCTCACCCCAAACCAGCTTCGGCGGGGACGCGGCAGGACGGCGAGGCAAACGGCCGGGAGGGAACACCGGGGACCCGCTGCGTCTTAGCCCAAGGCCGGCGTCCCTAACATCTGAAGAACACTGGAAACCTGGGACAGGAAATGCCACAGCCAGTGAGGCTACCTCATCCCTCGTCCCCTCCCTGCGGGTCCCCCCCTCCCAGTGGGACACGGGTTGGGCTTCCGTCTGTGTGTCCCTTGATTGGGGGAAGCTGCGCCCCTCTTCCTGTCTCTCAGGCCTTCTCCCACCCCTACTTGGGGACCTGGGTCCCTGCTGTTTGGTGTCCCCTGTGATGTCAGTGTGTCACAGATGGGGACTGAGGGCCCGTGCGCACACATGGGTGTCGCCTGTCAGGTGAGACACAGGGGAGGGAGGAGGTGCACCATCTTCCAATAAGGGGCGCATGTGTGTCCCTGTGTTACATGCGTGTGCACGTGCATGTGTGTGTGCCTGTGTGTGTGCGTGTGTGAGTGCTGGGGTGTGTCTCCCAGGTCTGTCTGCCAAAGCCCTCCAGCCCCACCGCAAAGCCCGGCACCCAGCCCCCGTTGTCCAAGATGTTTCTCTCCAGCAGGGGCCAGTGCTCCTGGGAAAAGTGGCTGATGTTAGGGCTGGGGTGGAAAATGTTCAGAATTAGAGGGCTGGGGTCTAGCTCAGCGGTTCAAGCACTTGCTTGTGAAGTTCAAGTTCGGAAGTTCCATCCCAGGTACCAAAAAAAGCCAAAAACATAACCAACATTACATTAGAACATCTCCTTATGCCAGAGAGGAGAGAGAGAGGGAAAGAGAGACACGGGGAGGGGGAGGCGCAGCACAAGGGCTCGGCTTGAAAGGGCCCCTTTGACCGAATTTGGAACAACCAAGCACGGAGTAATGAAGGGCAGCGATGAACTATCAACCGTCGAAGCCGGCGCGGCGCACCCGTGACCCCAGCACTCCAGGAGGTGGGTGCAGGGGGACTGTGAGTTCCAGCCCAGCCTGGGCAACTGAGCGAGACGGTCTCAAAATAATGTGTTTAAAACATAGTCAGAGATGCAGCGCAGGGCGAAGGTCCTGGGTTCGGTCCTCACTACTGAAAGACAAATGAGCAAGCGCACACAGGCGGACAGGGAGCAGGAGGCAGGTGGGGAGTGGGGCAGTGGGCGGCTGGTGGAGGGAGACCCGGTGGGCGGGGACGGCCCAGACGGGCGCTGCTGCTTCTGGAGAGGCCGGAGTGGACGGCGCTGGGTCCGAACGCCAACACTCTGTGTGAAGCTGGATCAGAGCGGCTCAGGGAGCCGGCTCAGTTTGGAGGACGCGGCGGCTGAGAGCAGATCGTCCCCAACGGCGGTGCCTCCACGAGTTGCCAGGAAATAAGCAACAGCAACAGAGCAGATAAATCCCACGGCTCCTTGGCCAACCCAGCACGCGCGGCCCTGCAGCACAATGGGCGACATCGTGTGCCCGAGGGACAGGTTGGCAGCCACGGTGGCAGCCAAGCCTTTGTCTACCCAGCCCGGCCGGATGAGCTGGGAGCCCCACGCGGCCACTAGAACCTCATGTGATGATACCGGAGTCCCTGCTTCAGGCCCCTGGGGACGCACCCCACTCTGGATGCTGGAGACAGTGCTGATTTTGCTCCATTTTTAAAATATGCCGAGGGACTGGGGTCACTTGCAGCAAGTGCCGCACTCAAGGTACACTGACATCTGCAGGTTTCTTAGGCACCTCGGTCCAGGCCAGGGTCAGCACTGCAGCCCCGCCACCCGGCTCCCCGCTCGGGGTGGAGGTGGGGCTCCCCTGCACTGGAGGAATTCCATGCTCTACAGTGAAATCCCGCCAGGGTCGCAACTGCTGATTTACAGCCCCAGGTGCAGTCAGAAACTGCTCAGCCCAGGACCCACTGGAACAGGGAGCTGAGGCCACGGGGACAGATGAGGTTCCACCCTTCAGCAGCGCTGGGGTCCCTCTGGGCAGTGTGGCCAGGGAGGTGAAGCGGGGGCACCTGCCAGGGTGCATAACGTGTATTCCAATAAAACTTTATTCACAAAGACAAACAGCAGGCCTAGGCCTGGACTGGTTTGCCAACTCATCCTCTAGAAGGTTCACTAGACAGCTGTGCGAGAGCCCCACCTACAAATCTTCACCCCAAGCACTTCCCAGGGTGGCTGAGCTGCTGGAACGCAGCTTCTAAGCAGCAGCCTGGGGGCCTGCGGAGACCTCTCCCCTCTGGACAGAGGGGACCCTTAACATCACAAAAGGCCCAAGGGTCTGTGCTCGGCACTCACAGGTGACTCGCTCCCACCAGGGTCCCCTACATGCCCAGCCACTGCCTTGCTGTGATCTGACAGCCCCCCCGACATGCGCAAGACATGTGCACCTGATATGCGCACACCTGTGCACATGCAGACACCACACACCTCCGTGACATCTGCACATGTACACATTCACACATGTGCATAGCGGGCGTGCACACGTGTGTGCACACATACTACTGCATGCTTTGCACGCACACACAGCATACACACATGCACACGTAAAACACATCTGCAGCGTACAGCCCTGCTTATGCAGTGCGATCGTAATGCACACATACACAGGTGCAGCGTACGCACAGGTGCACACATCACACAGAGACACACGCACACCTGTGCACACACAGGCAGACACACTGAGGGACACACTGAACACACACACTCGGTGTACCCCCCCAGGCAAAGCTGCAGTGCCTCAACAGCACAGGGGAGCAGTGAGGCCCCAGGGTGCGGGGACCCCCAACCCCAAAGCCGCCCCCCACCCACCTCCTCTTAGACTCTGTGGGGAAGCCTGGGACATACCTGTTGGCACACAGTAGGGCACATAGCTGCTGGGGCAGTAGCCCCGTGTCTCAGATGGACATGGTGGCCACAGGGCCCTCAGTCACACTGTTGCCCGAGCTGCCCAGAAGTTCTGGCTGCCCAGCTCCCCCTGGTCTTCCTGACCAGAGCCAGCACCGCTTGAGCACCTACTATGTGCTGGGTCCTGGGCTTGGTGCCATGGACAGCAGAAGCTGAGTCTGAAGCCCTGGGGTGTGGCAGCCCTGGGGCGGGCCAGGGCAGGAGAGTCCTTAGCTGGCCACACCAAGGGACAGTGGGCCTCTCCAGGGAGGCTTCAGGCCTGTCTCAAGTGCAGGTGAAGGCAAGGCATGGTGGCCCCTGCCAGGTGACCAGCTCTCCCAGAAGCTCTGACATGGCCACTGCAGGGGCCGAGGTGTCCTGGCACCCGGCTCTGCTAATGGAATAAATACTCGCTCTGCCGAGAGCCTGAGCACACGGTTTCCATGGATACCCCTCCTAATGGCTTAATGGGCCCAGGCCACGGCTGCTGTAGCCTGTGTTGGCCCTGGCCGTGGCCTTCTACCCAGACACTAGTGGCCGGGTGGCCTGTGTAGCCTGAAGTGGACATGGGACGGACAGGGGTCAGCTCCTGATGAGCGTCACTTCAGTGCAGTTGGTGTGACAGTCCAGCTGGGGCTGCCCATCCCTGGGACCTGCTACCACTTGTCCTGGGCACCGCTGTCCTGCCTCCTCCCACTCCCAGGAAGGCCCCCACCATGTGCCAAGTGTGTCACACGCTGGGCCTGGACACTGCTCAGCTGCCCTCCGCAGCCATGTTTCAGGTGTGCATGGCCCCCACGCACTGGGCGCAAGCGAAAGGGACCATCCTAACACAAGGTCCAGCCCTTCTGAGGTCTCCTCACCCCCACGGCTCTCGGCCCAGCTGCTCTCAGGCCTCTGCTTGCTGCCCCCAAGGCCGACCGGGGACTCAGACAGCCGGGGAGCCCGAGGCTGTGGTTGGCTGCACTGTGCTGCTCTAAGCTGGGCCCAGGAGCACAAGACGCCCCCCCTCTCCACCCAGGCCTCTTCCAGGGCCACTGGACCCTAACCCACATCCCAGGTGGATTGAAGGTGGTGGGGGCTCAGCCCTGCCTACCTGGGGCAGGCCAGACCTTTGGGGACTTTGTTTTCTGTTTACTTTGGTTTTGAGTCAGGGTCTTGCTATGTAGCCCAGGCTGGCCTTGACCTAGCAGCAATCCTCCTCCCTCAGCCTCCCCAGCACTGGGATTACTAGTGCATGCCATCAAGCCCAGTTTACAGGCCAGAACTTTGGAATGAGCTCCCCGCTGAGGAATGCTCCCCGGGGATTCCTACCACCACTGACATGGCCATCTCAGGTCAAGGGGAGGGCTGCAGGGCCGGGGCCTTGGCACACAATGGAAAGTGGACAGGGCTGAGGGGCCTCTCCTGAGGGCATCAGCTCTGACAGGAGGTGACCTTCCTGTGCAGGGCCAGGCTTCTCTCGTCAGAGCCAGGGCCCAAGAAGGTGCCCATGCCAGGCAAGCTTGGCCTGTGCCTTAGCCCGCCTGGGCCTCCTCTGGCCTGGGCTCAGGCTGGCACTGTGGGGAGGGAGGACTCACACCTCAAACCTGCTGGAGGCTGGGCAGGGCCTGGCCTCCCCGCCACAGTCCTGGGAAGGTGGGCTGAGTGCTCTGGCTTTGGAGGTCCCCACTCCCTTACCTGGTCATCGGCTGGTCTTCACGCACCCACCCTGTGCTAGGCCAGGGTCCTCATGCCCGAGAGCACAGAAGAAGGGGCCTGGGCTGCCCTTAGGCAATGGGTCCCACCAAGGTCCAGGAGGGCTTCCTGGAGGGGGCAGCTGTGCGGGCCTGGGGGTGAGACAGTGCTGGTCCTGTGCTCCAGGATCCTTGGCCTCCAGCAGCTGCGCTAGGGGTGAGAAACACTGGGCCACCTGTCAGTAGCCAGGTCCCCCAAGTCTTCAGGGCACACAGTGGCCATCCTGTCCTCCTGTCCCCCAGGGCCAGTGGGGGGAGCACTGCCCCCTCCTGGTGTGGACCCTGCAACCACATCCGTCGCTGTGCTCAGGATCTCACTGGGCCAAGGGACCCCTCCTGACCACTACCCCAACCTGAGGGCCAGGCTGAGCCCAAGGTCCAGCTTCCGGTGGCTGCGGCCGACTGAGACCCAGAATGGCACCTCCACGCTGGTGCAAACGAGCGCGTTTCCTGCTGTAACCAGAGCGAGACCTGGAAAGAGCCATCTAATTAAGCTCTTTCCTCGAAACCGAACGATGATAACATATCCTGTCGATACAAGCCTTTGTTCAAGTCACACACGGCTTCCCAGGGCAGTGCCCGCATGCACACCCACCAGCACGCACGCACTCATGCACACACGCAGGCAGGCAGAAAGCTCCTTTTAATAGTTGCTCTAGGTAGAACACCGGTGCCCGCCCCCCGCATCTGCTTGCCCTTTGCTCCTGTGAGCATCTCTGTGCTCCTGGTTCCGGCATCTCAGAGGCTGAGAATCCCCCACACCCCGCGCATCAGAACCTCCAGGCCCCTCCGGGACCTCAGAGCCAGCCCACTCCTTTGTTGGCCGGATAAACACGGCGCAGTCACAGAGCATCACAGCCCTGTGGCAGGGGGAAGAGCACACCAGGGAGGGCAGAGACTCTGGCGGCCCCGATCAGCCTGGGTCCGGACCCCAGTGGAGCCGTGTACCGTCTGCTCCCCGACCCCAGGCCTGACCTGAGACCACTCTCTCCTTCATCTTCGCAGTTCCAGCAGTGGCTGTCACATCTTGAGCTCCTGTGTCAGACTGACCCAGCCACAGGGTGATGACTGCAGCACCTCTGTACTGAGACCCGGCCTGGCCTGGGCCAATGGGATCTGTGGCTCAAAGTGACAGAAGCTTCCTCTCACATCGTCCCGGAAGCCAGAAGTCTGAAGTCAGGGTATTGGCCAGGGCGTGCTCCCTTGGGAGGCTCTGGGCAGGATGCTGTCTGCCTCTCCCACCCCTGGTGTCCTTGGCTGTGGTCCCATGACCCAGCCCCTACCTGTCCCCATGGCCTCCCTCCCTGCTGCCTCCCTCTTCTATGCTAATAAGGACACAGGCCTATGGAATTAGGGGACCCACAGAAACCAACCACATCTGCAGGGGCTTCGTTATGGCCCAAGCAGGGCTGCTGTCTCTCAGTCGAGGAATGAAATCGCCGTGGAGGACGCAGTTCTGAGGAACGTTCACGGGAAGCATGAGAAGAGAGAAAGCCCTGAGAAACATCCTGAGAAGGTCACGAGAGTGGGCTCCTTGCCCAGGGCCCTTTGTGTGTGGGTGGCCAGGTCCTTGGCTGTGACAGGGCAGACAGCCCACACTGCTGCAAGCCCTCCAGAGATACGGAATGGGGCCTGCACTGACCACGCCCTGTCCGGGCACTCAGGGTCTCGCTGCGTGCTTAGGAGAACGAAGCACAGGGAGCCATGGTCAGCGGCAGCGGTCACTTCCCCGTGCTGTCCCTGCATCCCAAGTGTGAGGTCTCTGTGGCTGAGCTGAGGGTGGCCCTGTGTGCACAAGGCTGCCCGCCCATACGGCCCTGGCCCTGTCCCTCGCCAGCGGCAGGCTTCCGCCTGACTGGCCAAACTCCTTACTGCAAATTCCAAAACAGAGTCACCAGCACAGGTTCAGAGGGTAAGAGCAGCCATGTGGGCAGGGACAGTTCCTCCCATGATACCCACAGAGCTTTGTCTTTTCTTTATGTTTAACTGGTGCCGCTGATGGTTACTCACGGACATCTCTCCCTCCCCCTCTGCGGGCCTCCCCGGCCCGGCGCAGCCTTCCACCTGCCCGGAAGGTGTGGGCGCTGGGCTCGGGCTCAGGGCCTTGAGCGAGCCGGCAGGGATGCCCAAGGATGTACTTAGCTGTCATGACTGCAGCCTGGTGCTCCTGGCATCTAAAGCTTCTTCTGGCTGAATGTCCTAAGATGCACAGAGCAGCCGGGCCAACAGAGAAGTCTCTAGCCCCGAACGTCCACAGGGCGGGGTGGGGAAACCCCATTCACAGCAATGGAGTATGATCTTGGAAGAAAGTAGCCATGACAAGGCCACATTTCCCAGCTTCCCCTGTGAGAGGTGTGGCCATGTGTCCACGACCCAACCAATGGGTGTCAGCATGAGGACCCTGGCCATCTCTGAGGCATGCTGCCCTGAGACTGAGGACCGTGGCTGCCCCACCAGCTGTAGACTCTTGGGGACAAGATGCCACAGCTGGAGCAGAGCCGCCTGAGGGCGAGGCAGCTTGCTGCGCAAGGCCAGGGAAGGAGACGGAGGGCCAGGACCTTCACCCTCGCCAGGCCACTGTGCCAGCCTTGTCCGGACTCCTCTGGGAGAGAAAGAAACTTCCACCTGTTCTCACTGCTGTCCCCAGCTCTTTTGTTACAGCTCACAGTCTGTTCCCTCTCGGGACACGGCTTTGGTTTAGACCAGCGCCTGGCACTGTGGGCCTTGTTTGCTTCTCAAGGTTTCTGGGGAGGAAAAACCTCAGAAGACAACACAGCCGAGCTTGCTGAGTTTGGGCTCGGGATGTCCAGGTTCCGACCCAAACATTCCAGGCCGAGGGGCCTGCTCTGCCACCGGGAGGACATGGGTGCCGGGACACATGCAGAAGGCTGAGGGAGCCGGCATCCAGGGGCAGCACGGACGTGATCAGAGCATGAGCATTCCAGACTCGTCCAGGGCTCTGGCATTTTCCGACTTTAAAATCCCAGAGCCAAACAAAACAAAACCAAAGAACTCTGAACTCTCTTGAGCTCGGACGCACTTGTCGGCCATGGTCAGTCACAAATCACAAGCCTGACACTGCTCTGGCAAACACACATGCCTGTCCGGTTCCCAGGGGACATGGAGGTGTCACAGAGCTTGGTTTGCTGAAGTGGCCCCCAAGAACCAGGGCTGGGCCAAGCTGACCATCCACACGGGTGACCACCATGCTGGTCCACAGGAGTCTATGCAGGCGGCACCCACGGCTTCTGTAACCTGTGGACACCGCAGGGACTAGGTCTGGTCACTTTGCGTGTGGCCAGGGCACCCGAGCATTGGCTCTCAGCGTGGGATCCACCAAGCGTGGGGAGGACAGCAAGCCCTGGCTGGACTCCCTGGGCGCTGGCTAACTCAGAAGCTGTGAGTACTGTTTGTTTTTGTTAGAATGTTTGACAGACATTGCCCAGCTAACAAAGCTCTTCAAACAAGTTAAACAACTCAGATCTGAAGGCACAGCTGAGGAGACCGAGGCTCAGCAGGGTGGCTCCTCCAGGCCCTGGGCTCCATCCTCTCCCCACCTCATCTCTGCTCCCGCAGCCCTCTCACTCATGAGGACACTGATTATGCCTCCGGCCCAGGATCCCCTGCTGTGGGGCCGCAATTTCCACCCGTCTCCAGAGTCCCTTTGGCCCCAGGGTTTAGAACATGGAAGGGGTGGACAGCTCCCAGCACACTGCCACCTCAGGCTGCCAGTCTTCAGGGCTGGGGACTGCAAATCGCTTAGGATATGGTCACCCATGGGTTACGGAACCTTCCTCCCAAAGGGATTAAACAACAAAGCTGCTTATCTCCCTCAGCAGGTCGCAGGCCAGGGGCAGCCACAGGGCAGGGCCTAGGCTGAAGAGCAAAGTATGCGGACACAGCCTCTCTCCTGCTGTAGATTTTCTCTTCCTCGGCTCCTCCTTATTACATTATAGCAGCCACAGCTCCAGGCATCACATCACAGGCACTGTGAGGGAGAAGGCAGCTATGGGTCTTCTTGCCCATTTCTTGCTTGTCATCAGGGATGTCTCACTGGGTCTGAGTTCTGCCACCCCAACCTACATCTCTGTGATGAACAAGCGATGCCGGGACCTCAGAGTCCTCCTGGGGACTCCACATGACAGATGGTGAGGTTGGGAAACAGAAGCTCTTCCCAGGGCCACCGTGTGAAGCCTGGTCAGTCCAACCTAGGCTGCTCCCTAAGCCCACGCTAGGGAGGGAGGGGCAGGAGGCCACTCTGAGGGTGCCCCGTGCAGTGTGTGGACTGGACCGATGGAGGGAGGGAGGTGAGACCAGACCCAGAGCCAGACCCAGCTCATGGCAGGAGCCCTGCCTCACTCCACTCGCCCTGGGCACCCCGGTTCCCAGCCAGCCTCCCATGGGGCCGCGGGATTTAGCTATGCCCAGCCCCTCGCCCATCGATTGCCACAGACTCCGTCTGCTGCTCTGCGCCCTGGCAAGACAGATCGGTTTCTGGAAGCCGGCAGGGAGGGGCGGGGAGAAGAGCAGGCCTTGCTTTCTCCTGTCTTGTCTTTTAAAAAATGAAATTTCCAATAAACACAGGGATAAATCTTCAGTTCGGCTGGGAGGAAAGCACGCTCTCGGTGCTGACACAAGGAAGCTGGCGCAGCCTCGCTGTGCAGCCCCGGGCTGGGGCTGCTCTCCGCACACCTGTGGGCACCGCTGGAGGGCAAAGAGAGCAAGGCCATGTGGCCTACTGCCCACCCTGGGCAGTAGGGGAAACCGAGGCCAAGCAGGCAGGAGGCTCGCCCATGTTGAGGTAGCCCGGAAGGACGTGCTGGGCACGGGATGCCAGGCTGGCAGAGGAAGCTGCCAGGGAGAGGCCCCGCCCTTGTTCCCTGGACCCACAGCACACCCAGCACCCAGGCCCCAGCAGGGCTAAGGCTGGCTGGGGGACAGGCACGGCTCAGAGCTCCCCGAAATGCCCTCCTGTGTGCACCCAGGCCCTCAGCATGCTCTGCCTGGCAGCTCTGAATGGGGGCTCAGCACAGGTGGGAGGGGCACACGGCACCCCAAAGACCCACTGCTGAAGACAGTCACTAGGATGGCACTGCCCAGCCAGCGTGCAGGAAGGGCCAAGGGCCCAGCTGGGTGGGCAGTATGGCTTCCCAGAGAGGGGCTCAGGCTCCCATTCTGGAAGGAAGAGGGCCTCGGGGACAGATAGGGAGGCAAAGGTCCCCAGGCCATAAGACAGCGTATGCCAATGCCCAGGGGCCACGTGAGCAAGGGCAAGTGGCCCTCAGCCTAGACTGAGAGGTGGCTCATCCAAGAGTGGGGTGGAGGGCAGGCCACCTCGGGGGGAGGGGGCGCCACAGCCGGCGCAGTACAAGTCAGCTCTGCAGCTCGGAGCTGGCCAGGCCTCAGGCCTCTGTGCACACACACGTGCATGTGTGCTGCCCTGTGGGAGTGGGCTGTGCACGGAGACACACAGGTGCACACAGCCATGTGTATGCACACGTGCAAAGCATATATCTGCACAAGTGTGTGCACAGCATGTGTTCATGATTATACGCATGAACGCGGTACGTGTGCATGTCTGGCTCTAGGTTCCCATACTATATGTGTGTAAGAATGTCAGTATGTGTGTGCACACTTGCAAGATGCATGTGTGTCCTGTGTGAACAAGTGCATGCCTGAGTGGGTGTGCACATGTGCATAATTATATGTTTCATATTGGGTAAATTTGTGGGTACATGACACAAGGAGGTATGTGCAAGTGTGCACACAGTGTGGGCACAGATGTGGGCATGCATGGACATGTGCATGCAGGTGAGTATGCAAGAGGAGCATGTGCACGAATCAGTGTATATGCATGCATGTGAGTGTATGTGCACAGACGTTCATGCCTGTGTGCACAGCAAGCATAAATGCACACATGGAAAGTGCACTCCTGTGTGGGTGGGTGTCTGAATACATGTGTGCAGGTATGCATGTGGGTGTGCAGACTCACATGTGTGTGGAGGAGGTGCACGTGTGTGTGCACGCGTACCTGTGTGTGCAGCAAGGTGATTTGAGGCGATGAGTTCCCTCAGCCCACGCTGAGGCTGCTCAGAAGCTCGGAGCACCACATCCCCAGTGCTTTGGAGGCAAGCGTCCCCGTCCCTGCAGGGCAGCTGCTGCCCTGGCACAGCAGCCGGGCACAGCACCCAAGGCCCCTGGCTGCATGACTGTGCTGGGCCGAGCTGCGCTCTTGGCCTCATCTCCTGGGTGAGGTGAACTGCACCTCTGTAGCCCCCGGGGGCTCCCGTCTGCACGGCTTCCTCTGTAATGCACCTGTCCCCTCCCACGAGCCCCCGTGAATGTGCCAGACGCACCCACCGCCGCTGCCAGAGCAGCCGCATTCCCCATGGCTCAGTCCTGCCATCCCGCCTCTCACACTGGCCCAGGCTGGCCACAGCCTCTCGCAGGAAGGCGTCTTCCTGGGCTGAACTGTCTGCTTGGTGCAGGATCACCAGAAGCAGCCTGGCAAGCCTCACACACCATGTCTGGGCAAAAGGTTCCACGCTCCGCTGCCAACAGCTGGGCTCCCTGGGGCCTCAGCACCAGAGTTCTGCACGTACTGTGTCAGAGCTTGGGCCCGTGCCCCCTGAGCCGTGGACTGGGGTACGGTGACACTCTCCACCTCACCCCCTCGGCTTCAAAGCCTGGTGTGGACCCTCCCCCCCCGTAAGTCTGGAGCTCAGGTCGCAGCACCACGACACATAGCCAGCTGTCCGTCCCCACGAGCCCAGGCCACGTGCTGGCCGGGCACTCCAGATGCCCTCGGCCACCATGGCCTGCAGAGCGGCTCCCCGGCAGTGAAAAGTCTTGTTGGCTTCAAGCCCAGGAGCCGTTTCCTTGTTCCTGTGGCTGGGCTGCCATCACCTATAAACACAGGAGCTGCGGCTGGCGCAGGCCCTGCATGGACTCCCCCCTGCACCTCCTGGAGTGCTGCTCGGGAGGCGAGGGCCCTCCTGCCTGGGAGCCCTGGTAGCAGGCAGTGTGCTGGGGCAGTGATCTCTCCAACGCTTGATCTGACCACCATCACTACCTCGTCCAATCCCTCCTCTGGTCCACCCTGCCCAAGCACTATCTCCCTTCCTGGCATCACCAGCCTCCTTGTGCCCCGAGTGCTGTGCTGTCACCTCCTCCATGCAGTCCTCCTGCAGTCTTCCATGCAGTCCAGGGCTCCCTGGAACCCAGCTCTGGTGTGCCAGTGATGGAGGATGCCAAGTGCGGGTCTTCCAACCAAAACGAACCCAGATGCCCTGACTGGTGGCATCTATTTATTAGGCCTCCAGTGACCTTTAACCCTCACATGATAGCCCCAGCTGTTTGCTTCCTGAGCTCTAAGCACCCAGGCCTGGCATGGGTCACTTTGTCCCCAAGTGCACCCTGCCTTGGGCAGGCCCAAGTGAGGACTGTGCGGGTGACAGACAGCGCACAAGGAGGCCAGAGCTCCACAGTGACATCTGCTTAGCTGGCTATGCCCCTGAGTAAGGCTCTCCAGCCTTATAAGAAAATGCCAGGCCAAGGGGTGCAAGCAGTCATCCTCCAGGAGCCAGAGAGGCACGGCACCCCCAGACCGGGCTCATTGCTGGGAATCACACACAGGGATGGGGCAAGGTCACCCCAAACCCTCCCATGAGGCCAAGCACCTATCTCCCAGCATGGGAAGGGAAGCCCCTCCCCCCACCATGGTCTCTTGCAGCAGAGGCCTCTGGCCAGCTGGGCTGGCTCCTAAACCGTGTGGGGGAGGTCAGGCCTAGGAACTCCAGCTGACCCCTTGGGCGGCCTCCCTGCAGGTCTCTCCTCCACTGAGGGGCCAACACCCAGCGCCCAGGCCAGTCATGGAGCTAGAGCTCCTAAAGGGATGCACAGGGCTGGGTGGGGGAAGGGGCCCACTCCAAAGCTTTGCGCCCACTCCAAAGCTGCCAGGTTTGGGGTTTGTTGGAGGCGGTGATTATGAACACCCCCACCTCCACCCCTTTAAAAGGGTCACGCAGCGGAAGAATTGAACTTCAAATATCGCCAACATGGGTGCAGCGCTTGGGAGCCCGCCCGGGGCTGCACCGGCACCGCCGTTATGATTCATGCTACAGCAGTGCTGGGAAGCAGCGCTCAGAGGAGGGACCCGAGGCTGGCGGAGGGGGTGGCTCCACAGGGGAACACAGACCCCAGGCTCCGCGGGGCCAGTGTACGCCTGGCTGTGCCGCCTACTTCTCAGGGCTGCAAGTCGCTTGCTTGCCCTACAGTCTGGCCTGGGACCCCGAGCCAGCCGTGCTGCGCGCCTCTGTGCGCGTCCGCGCGCGCTTATGCCCGGGGAAGGCGAGGCGCTTTCCGTCTTAGAAAGAGCAGGCTTCTAGAACTCACCCCCCAGGCCAGCCGGCGCTCAGCACAGCCCGGCAGGCTGCAGTCGGCCCTGGAGAGGGCGCCCTTGTCGAGCGCGCGCCCTGCGCCGCCGCCCCGGACTCCTCCCCGGCGCCGCGCCATCAGGTTCGCCGCCGAGGCGGCCGCGGGCTCCGGCTGCCGGCCCGCTCCCCCCGGGGCGGCGGCGCGGGCCTGCCCGGCGCCCCGCCCCGCCCCGCGTGCCCTCCCCGCTGCGCAACTCGACCCAAGTTGGAAGCCGAGCCCGGGCGGCTGCACTCGCGGCGAGCGCACAGCGGCAGCGGCAAAGGAGGAGCAGGAGGAGGCTGCGGCGCAGCGCTGGCGAGCGAGGCAGGCGAGGCGGCGCCCGTGCCCCGGAACAGCAGGAGGACTCGCGGCGGCGCCGGCGCCCGGGCCGGGAAAGTAAAGTTGGAGCCAGAGGCTGCGCACGGGCGCGGGGGCCCGGAGGAGCGGCAGTCCGCGCCCCGGCGCGCCGAGCTTTAGCCGGCCGGATGGGAGGCGGAGCGCCTGGGCCGCCGCCGCCGCCTGCAGCCTGCGCCCGAGTCGGGCGCGGGGACCGTGGAGCCGCCCGGGCGCGTCCGCTGGGGCGCCGCGTCAACGTGGGCTCGTTGCCTGGGCGCTCCTCGTGAGCGGGGCCGCGCGGAGACCCCAGCACCTGCCCCCCTTCCCCCAACCGCCGCGTCGCCGCTCGCTCCAGGCGCCTCCGGCTGTGCACTCGCGCGCGCGGCAGCGGCGGGGAGCCGGGCGGTCACGCTCTCCGGCGCACCGCTCGCCGGGCTACTACGGCCGAGGGCCAGCTGCGGGGCGATGCAGGCGCCGGCCCGGGCTGGGGAGCGCCCGAGCTGCTGCGGCGGCTGCGTCCCGGCCCCGGGCGGGACCGCTTAGCTCACAGGAGGCCCATGGCGTCCCCGGCGCTGGCCGCCGCGCTGCTGGCGGCGGAGGGCCCCAACGCAAGCGGCGCTGGCGAGGGGGGCGGCGGCGCCAACGCCTCGGGGGCCGTCTGGGGGCCACCGCCCAGCCAGTACTCGGCGGGGGCGGTGGCAGGGCTGGCGGCAGTGGTGGGCTTCCTCATCGTCTTCACCGTGGTGGGCAACGTGCTGGTGGTCATTGCCGTGCTCACCAGTCGGGCGCTGCGTGCGCCGCAAAACCTCTTCCTGGTATCTCTAGCCTCGGCCGACATCCTGGTGGCCACGCTGGTCATGCCCTTCTCGCTGGCCAACGAGCTCATGGCCTACTGGTACTTTGGGCAGGTGTGGTGCGGCGTGTACCTGGCGCTGGACGTGCTCTTCTGCACTTCGTCCATTGTGCACCTCTGCGCCATCAGCCTGGACCGCTACTGGTCGGTGACACAGGCTGTCGAGTACAACCTGAAGCGCACTCCGCGCCGAGTCAAGGCCACCATCGTGGCTGTGTGGCTCATCTCGGCCGTCATCTCCTTCCCGCCTCTGGTCTCCTTCTACCGCCAGCCCGATGGCGCCGCCTACCCGCAGTGCGGCCTCAACGACGAGACCTGGTACATCCTGTCCTCCTGCATCGGCTCCTTCTTCGCGCCCTGCCTCATCATGGGCCTGGTCTACGCGCGCATCTACCGCGTGGCCAAGCTGCGCACGCGCACGCTCAGCGAGAAGCGCGGGCCCGTGGGCCCGGAGGGCGAGTCCCCGACCACGGAGAACGGGCTGGGCGCGGTAGCGGCGGCAGCCGCGGGAGAGAACGGGCACTGCGCGCCCCCGCGCGCCGACGTGGAGCCAGACGAGAGCAGCGCGGCCGAGAGGAGGCGGCGGAGGGGTGCGCTGCGGCGGGGCGCACGGAGGCGCGAGGCTGGCGCGGAAGCGCCGGGGCCAGGCTCGGGGTCCGCAGCGGCCGATCCGGTGGCCCTGTCCGCGTCCCGGTCCCCCGGCCCCGGCGGGCGCCTGTCGCGTGCCAGCTCACGTTCCGTCGAGTTCTTCCTGTCGCGCCGGCGCCGGGCGCGCAGCAGCGTGTGCCGCCGCAAGGTGGCCCAGGCTCGGGAGAAGCGCTTCACCTTCGTGCTGGCCGTGGTCATGGGCGTGTTCGTGCTGTGCTGGTTCCCGTTCTTTTTCAGCTACAGCCTGTACGGCATCTGCCGTGAGGCCTGCCAGCTGCCCACCCCGCTCTTCAAGTTCTTCTTCTGGATCGGCTACTGCAACAGCTCGCTCAACCCGGTCATCTACACCGTCTTCAACCAGGACTTCCGGCGCTCCTTCAAGCACATCCTCTTCCGACGGAGGCGCAGAGGCTTCCGCCAGTGATGGCGCATCCGGGACAGCTGGGGCAGGGGCGAAGTCTCCTCCCCAGAGACACAGAGGGGCCTGCGGGGCGCAGGGGAGGGTGCGCTGGTGCTGCCTCCAGGGAGTGGGGAGGAGAGAGGGGTCACCCCTTTGCCTCCCCTCTCAGCAAGGGGCTGCTTCTGGGCCTGCCAGCCTGGCTGCAGCTCCTGGAGGGGCCCTGTGGTGCGGCTGTGAAGTCAGAGTGTGACACCCCCGAGAGGGCGCGGCCCCCTCCCCCCACCCCGTGAGTGAGAAAGGGTTAGTGCCTCCCCAACACGCACACTGCCCAGTGACCCCGCTGAACAAGGGCTGACCTCCCCAGCACCACGGCGAGTTTGGAAGGCACTGACCATCTTTGAATTCTGAAAGTATTTAGATGTTTGCCAAAAACGACGGCCAAAACAACCAAACTATTTTCTAATTAAACCTTTGTAACCTAAGTGTCAGGAGCGGCCATCTGTCCTTCTCGCCTGGGTGGGGTGGCCTCCAGACCTTCCCTGCCTCTCCAACCTCCATGAGTGCAGGGGCTCTGGGGGCCCCTGGGTTCCTGCATGAGGAGGAGGGGTCTTTTTAAGAAACCAAACACTTGTACACATGTGGCGCATGTTCAGGGTTCTTGCGCCATAAGACGCTAAGAAGTGAAGGAATGCAGCACCCCTGAATTGACTCCAAGTTTAGAACTGGGGGACTGACCCCTGCATTCCCTGTCCCTGCCCTGCGCAGGCACCTGCCACCGTGGGGCGGGGCTCTCCAAGCCCCACCCCCAGGCTCTGAACCTTTTCTGACTGGCTATTCAAAAGGAGACGGGTGGGGTGACCCTTGTCCCGACTCTTCTCTAGACTGCAGCAGGCAGGAGACCTGTGCTCACCCGTGCAGTTGCCACCTGTTAGCGTTTCTGAGGCCCTGAGCAGTGAGGTGGGGACCCCCAGTGATAGGGGAGGCAGCTGGAACCTGTGCCTTGGGATGTCTCCCACTCTTTGCTCAGCCCTCACCTCAGCAGGGCTGGGAGAACAGCAAGTCAACACAGTGCTGGGTGCTTAGCTGGTCGGGACCCCACAGGCTCCTCCAGCCCCTGCTTCAAGCCTGGCTGTGCTGGGGTAGCTGAGTGCAGGGCTGGAAGCCGCAGCTCTCTCTGGGCCTGGCTTCCACTGTGGAGAGGGGTGGTCTGCCCTGCTGCCAGAGTCGGGGCTCTTGCGGTGACCACTATGGGGGGGCACAGTGAGTGCACTGGGGAGGCGGAGAATCACCTGTGTCCTTAGAGGGAAAACCCCAAAGCCCAGGGCCTCAAAATTTCCTGTCCAGCATCTGCAGCAGGCAGCTTGCAGGAGGGGTCCAAACTGCTGCCAGACGTGGCGGCAACCCACAAGCCCGGCCCATGCCAGGATGCCCTCGCCTTGAGAGGAGTGAGCCTTTGGGAGCCGTTTCGGGGCACCCAGAGAGATGAATTGGGTTGCCTGGGGTCACAGCTGGTGAGAAGTCCCGGCCGGGGCTCAGGCCTCTGGCTCCAATTTCAGCGGTAACTGCACAGTGCAGCAAGTATGTTTCCACCACCCCGTCTCCCAGGGTCACAGGGAATGGGCCGCTTTGTGGGACAGAGGAGGGCACCTGGGGCTGGCGCCACAGGCGGGAAGGTGCAGGTGCGCTTTAGAAATCGAGGCCCTGCTTGTGGCAGGGGTAGAGTCCTGTGCCAGGGCAGGAGGCTCGGGGCTGGGTGCCAGGCTGCCGAGGGACCAGGGGCCACCCTGGCTAGGGCATGCCCCTGTTGTAGCTGGCACCAGGTCAGCATGTCTGGGTTTCTTTGCACCTCCGAGATCCGCAGGGGAAATGCGTTCGCCTGGCCAGAGCTATGTAACCCTGAGCTATCACCTTGGTGCAGGGCTTGGGACAAAGACTCATTGGGTGGAGATCACAGCCACCTGCGCCTCTCTTCCCAGACCTGGAGCGCCCTTGCCTGGCATGAAGGGACTGCTAAGCACGTGTCCCCAAGGTGGTCACCACTCACACAGAGGGCTACATCCCTGGAGGCCTCAGTCCCCAGTGAACAGACAGAAGGCTGATTTCTACCTGCCCGCTGTGGGGACAGCTGGTGGCCTTGGTCACCTTGCTGCCCCTCCAGGTCTCCCGGAATGATGTGAGTGCTGGCACTGCTATGAGGGTGCTGGGCACTCCCTGCCAGGGCGATGTCTCTGGAGTAGGGATAAGGGCTGGACCCTGCCCGATCTCTTTGGTCAGCAGGTCTGGCCACTTCTGTGGTGGCCTCATCTTTCTGGATCCAACCTCTCTTTGAATCTGCTCCACCGAGCCAGGGTTGTTAGACTCTGTCTCGGTTGAGGAAACTAAGGCTCAGAGGTGACTGTGTGGCTTTGGGGTACAAACGATGAACTCAGGAGCAGGGCCTTGGGGTGCTGGCCCCAGTACTGGGCTTTTCAGGATCCCTGCGCCTGGCCCAGGTCACGTGTAACTCATTCCCACTGGTGACTGTGTAGATCCTGCCCTGGCCTCTGGGGCAGAGCTTGTGGGAAGAGGAATACCCCAGATGTTCTCCTAACAGCTCGGAATGAATAGAAAATATTCCTGGGTGCAGGGGAATGGCGGGGAATGGAGATGCAGCTCCGTCTCGGGCTGCCCCCGGCTGTGGGGGTGGGCTAGGGGGGCACGTTGCTGTCAGCTGACGAGGAAGCCACCCTTCCTGGAGCTGCCGGCAGTGGCTGTATTTTTATACCACATCCATGTGCAGGGCTCAAGTATTCCGGTGCCATGTTGGACCAGAAGGCCCATCTCAGGTCTGCCTGGCAGCCTCAGCCTCTGTGTGGAACTGAGACCCCAACTCCATTGGCCCACAGGGTCCCTATGCATGGGGGCTGTATCCGTGGCATGGCAGGCACCTGCTGTGTCTCTGTCTGTCCCTCCCTGTGTCCCGGGAGACCCGAGGGTGACATATGGCTGTGCTGCAGGCTGGGTGGTTGGGGTGTTTGGGGCGCTGGGCATGGATTTTCGGGGCAAGGGCCATGTGTCCTGCCGTGTCCCTGCCCTCCAAAGCCAGGCCCCCTCTGTCTTGCACCCTGTGCCACGGGCTGCACATTCTTGCCTGCTCGGTGCCAGAGGGTCGGGGCCTTGCAGTGGGCACAGTGCCACCCGCTGAAGTCCGCCTGGGAAGCAGAGTCAGCTTCAGGCTGAGCCAAAAGAAAGCCCTAGGGACCAACAATGTTTTACTTTCCTGCCAAGAGGATTTGTGGCTGCTCCCAGCAAAAAGCTTCAGCACAATAGGCTCATTATGGCTGAGATAAGGAATCAGCCAGGCAGGGCGGAGGGGGACACGGGTGCAGAAAGTCCATTAAAGGCATCCTGCCCTAAGGTTCAAAGGCAAAACATGCCCAGAGCTACCTAGCAGCCAAAGAGAAAAAAGAAATAGGATATGCACCCCCACCCTCTTACGGATGCTGGGTAGACAGAGCTGGAGACCAGGGATTCCAGGGGAGCAGGGGAATCCACCAGCCCCACAGGGCAGATTCTCAGCTCTCAAGTATTCCCCCACCCTGAGGGTTTGGAGACCTAGAGAACCCCAGAAGGCATTCAGGTCACGGGCTTGCAGGGGTGGGGAGTCCCTAAATAGTAGTCCCCAGGCCCGGCCTCAGCCACAGCCTCTAGCAGCCAGAGGGAGAGAAGCGCCTGCCCTGAGGCTGGTCCCTGCCTGTCCCTGCAGCACCCTGCACGGAGGACACAGGGCAGCCAGGCTCCAGCCCTTTCCCCGACTGCGGCACCCAGCCCCCAGAGAAACCCAGCCCGCTGAGGGCTTAGACTCCGGGCCTACTCCCCCCACCCGCAGTCCAGCCAGGCCGCCCTCCCACCGGCCTCCTTCTGGTGGTCAGGCACACCAAGGCCTGACCTGGGGCCACCATCATCTTGGCCGGGCAGCAGAAGCCTGGGAAGGACTGGCCTTGGAGCAGCAGAGCTGTCCCTCAGGGTTGCCAGGCCCAGGCTGTGTGGGGCAGCTGAGGGTAATACCCTGTGGGGGCTGGGAGCTGGGAAGAGACAGTGCAGCAAGAGGGGGCTGCAGCGCGGGGCTGCGCCAGGGATTTGCCACTTCACGTGCAGGCCCGGCTGCCGGAGCTTCGGCTCCTCCTGGTGGGCGGCTTTGCCCGTTCCATCAGCTCTTCACTGACTGTGACATCTCGGGAAGCAGGGACCTCCACTCGGCTTCAGGAGGAAGCTGGGCTCCTGGGAAGGTGTGAGGTACATGGTCTGGAGGGGCCCTGTCCAGCTCTGGGACCCCCCCTGCCTCAGCCTCCCACAGCGCTGGGGTGACAGGCTTCTTTCTGCGTGGTGTGTGTGCAGGGTCAGGACCACCCGGCCTGGAGCTCCCTCTCTGCTGGCTCCATCGCCACGGTGCGGAGATTAAATGCCAGGTCAGGAGGCCCAGATGGGCTCACAGTGCCACGGCCTCGCACGCCCTTCCTGCAGCTGCCCTCCACAGGGAGCCGGGCCCACGCCCTGCTCACTAGGTTGTCGTGGAAACAGTGCCATTTGCCCACCCGCTCCCCAGGATCTAAAATGCCAAACTGTGTGGAGAAATAATTCAGTTACAGGCTTCCCACGGTGTGCACCACCGCACACGGAGCTTGAAGGGAATCTGTCCTCTGTTAATTGGCTCCAGTGAAGCCGTTATGCGTGATTGATAGTCCGGCTTCCACAAGGCCTCGGGCAGCAGACAGAGCCGCAGAGCCAGGCTCCTGCTTTTGATACTGCTTAGCAATCGAAGGGCCCGCCAGACACAGGGGACCAGCCCGGGAGGCGCATGCAGGGCCGGGTGGGCCCCGAGACTGGGCCACCTTCGTCCTGCACAGTGGAGGGGGTTCCAGGGTGGAACGGTGGCCGCTGGAGCCATGCTGCCTGGCACATGCTCGGGTGTCTCAGGGGTTCCTGGTGACGACACACGAGGATGGCCTGTTGCTTGGCAGGCTGACTTCAGGCTTGCAGAGGTCACAGTGACCAGGCTGGACCGAGCTGACCAGGCTGTGCACTGTAGGCGCTTCACCGGCGGAGTTGGGAGAAGGGAAAGCCCCTGTGTTCGGAAGATGAGGCCTCAGTGGGGAGCCGGGAGTGTTCCCTGCAGCTTCATCACAAGGGCCAGCCCCTGCCCGGCTCTGGGGTGGCTCATTTCCCTCTACACACCTCCAGTGACGGGGAGCTCACTGCCTCCTGAGCTCACCGAGTTCACACACTCCTAGCCTTGGGGTTTGCCCTTTTGTTACCTGGGAATCTCCCTCCCTGAGCGCTCTCTGCTCCGGCCTCGGGTAACAGCCAGGGCAGTGTTAGGGCTGGTGGTCAGAGCGAACAGACCTGTGCTCCTGGGTTTGTGCCAGCCCTGGCTGGGGAGGAGGAGCAGTGTCCGTGGGCTCACAGGGCTCAGGGGTGATGGGGCCTCCAGGGCCTCAGGGAAGTGGTCACTTGGCACCAAAGTTAGTGGCCCTGGACCTCGGGGGTAGTCCCTGGACTCAGTGGTGGTCCCTGGACAGTCCTACTCTGAGCCCTTGGACCCAGGACACGTGGGTTTGGTGGGGGTGGGGAAGGCTGGGCCGCTGTCCCTCCACCCGCTGGGTGCTGTGCTGCTCTGCTAAGCCCCAGTGTCCCTCACAGGGGCCAGGCCTGCTGTGGGCTCTGCCCCATGCCCAAGGGACCAGCCCTCTGTCCTTCTACAGCTGTAGAGGGGTGGGGTGGACACAGATCCCCAGGAGAACAGCCCCAGCTCCCAGCATCCTGCCAGACCACGGGCATGGTACACACTGAGACAGGGCCCTGGCGGTCCGGCCATGCCCCTGGTCCAGGGGCAGGACCAAGCCCTCTGACCTCAGAAGGTCCCTCTGCCCCAGACAGCCCTCAGGCAGGAGGGGAACAGCCTGGGGCTGGGGACCTGGATTTGCTGAGGGCTGCAGTTGGTCAGTGAGGCTCTGTCACAGGGGCCCCGTGTCACGGACCATCCAGCTTGAAGGCACGCTTTCCATGGAGGGGCGCTGCTCTTGTCTCCATGCTCTGACCCCTGGTCCTGAGCCAGCTCAGGAGGACAAGGACCTGCCCGCCGTATACCCCCTGTGCTGCCTTGAGAGGCACGTGGTGGGCCAGCGCAGAGCCTGGAGGGGTTTCCGAGGTGTCCCCCACTTCCTACCCAGGGGCTCTGAGATGCATGGCAGCCAGTGGCTCTCCAGGGCTGGGACACGTGGGTGGCCTTTGCCACTCAGAAAGCGGGGACTGGCACCCATGCACGGCTGTGTCCCGGGACCTATGTCCACTGTGTGGTTGCAGGAGGATGAGCAGGGCCAGCTGCTGGGGAAATGAAATACAGGGTGCCCGTCTGCCCCCTACGACCCAGGGTGAACCAGCCACACCCCAAGGATGTGCCCTCGCCAGGGAGGGCACCCAAGAGTGTGATGTCTGTGCCTGCATGTGCTTGGCACCCGAATGGAGAGTTGGCCGAGGCTCCTGCCAAGCTGCCCTCTGAATGCCCCATGTCGCTGCCACCTGGCCAGGGGTGATCGCCACCCCCAGCCTTGGGATGCTCCAAATGCTGGCCTGGGTGAGGCCCACTCTGTGCCACTCCAGGCCCCCAGGGCAGAGGGTGCCCATGGCTGTAGGCTGGGGTGGCAATGCGAGATAGGAACCGTGTCAAGGGCAGGGAGCAGGCAGCAGACGGCCAAGACCACGAAGCATCAAGAGGGGGACTTCAGGGCATTCAGGGCTGCCCCGGCCAGCCTCTGGCTGCTGCGCTGTGCTGGGGTCAGCGGGCCTTGCCCTGCGGGCGCTGCTCCTCCTTCTGTCCACTGGTGCCCCAGCTTCTCCTTCTTATGCTGCCACAGCATCTGTCCTGCGCCAGCCGCGTGAGCGCCTGCAGGCAGTGCACACGATGACCAAAGCCGTCCTGCTGGTACTACTGTCACCATAGCAACCAACAACGCCCACTGTACGCATTCCTTCAGGAACTGCAGCGAGGGCCACAGCGCACCTGGCACTGGTTGGTAGCAATGTCCCCATCCTCACGACCTCTGCGGTCTTCTGCAAGGACAGGCAATGGCCACAAAAACGCACAAGTAAACCCAGCATCACAAGCTGTGGGGCAGTGAGCAGCTGACCTGGCCCCAGGCTGCCCCGATGGCTGGACCAGGGAGGCCAGGGACGGGGATTCTTAGCCTTGGAGGCGGCAGTGGCAGGGAGTGGGCCAGCCCTATGCTGGGGGGCTGGGGTCTCCGGGACAGGACGGCACAAGCAGCGGCTGAACTGCAGGCCAGGGATGCCCAGCTCCAGGGCTAGGGCCCCCTATGCAGGCCAGTGCACAGGGCCAGCACCCTCACTGTGGCCTCACAGCCATCCCCCTCTTCCTATTAGTACGTCGGTCACTCTGGACGAGGGCCCGTCCTGGTGGCCTCACTTAATCAAGATTCCAAGATGCCAGTCATACTCCGAGGCGCCAGAGTCAGAGCTTCCGTTGAACGGGGGATGCGGCTTGGTGCCTTTCCGCCCGCACAGGGCTCTGCACACAGGCAGGGCCCTGGCTTCTCCTGCCTCGGTTTCCTAGTTGCAGCCCGACAAAATGTACCTGTGCTTGCTGCAGCTGTGTGGGTGTCTGGACTGCTCATGGTCTTGAGCACAGGGGCGCCTGTGTACAGCTTTCTGGGTGCAACAGCCCGTGGGTACCCCGACACTCTGGGCCTGCCCTGGGTGTCCTGGGGGGAAGTGACCACCACGTGGCCACACTGCTGCAGGTCTAGCCACGGTGCCCGCCGGCCGGCCCACGGGCAAGCTCTGAGAAGGGCAAGCAGTGTAGACACTCCTGGAAGCGGAAGCTGCCCTTCTACAGGGTGGCCCGGTGGTTTGTCACCTGTGTGGGCCTTGGGCATGTTCTACTTTCGGTTCCTAATATTTCTAACAGCCTTCACGGCAAGGGAGTAAGCTGGACACAACCTGAGGTCCACTGGCCGGAAGTGATCTCAGCAGGTGCAGTCACACTGTGGCACGGTCCCCAACAGTGAGGAGCAACTGCGGTGCCTGAGGACCAGAGAGCAGCGGTGAGGGAAGCTGGCTCCGGGCCTGGGGCTCTGGGTTCATTCACATGACACTTGCTCAGAAGACAATTTTCTAGAGCAGCTTTGGGCTCACAGCAGATCCGAGTGGTAGTGAGAGCTCTGTATGTCCTTGGTACGAGTGGCTTCTCCATCTGGAAGTGGGGGGCCCTCCAGCCAGCGCCTTGTCAGCTGTGAAGTGTGGCCCCCAGGCCAGTCATTCCCACGGGCTGAGAGGAGCTGGCTGCTGGTCGCCACCTGGGCTTGCAAATGGCAGGGTGACCATCTATGTGCCCAACTCAGAAGGCCCTGGAACAGCCTCTGGCCAAGCAGGAGGGATCCTCACAGCCGCCCTGGCCTCCAGAGAGGCTGTCATTGGCTCTGGTGATGGAAAGCTACTAGCCTGCCCAGGGGCCCTGTTATCTGCCATCTGTGTGCCAGAGAGGGCTGGCAGAGCTGGCAGGAAGGTGGCATTTCTGCTCCCAAAGGATGCGGGCATGGCGCTGCTGCCAGTACAGCGGGACCTGGAGGAAGAAGACGCTGTGGCCTGTCCCTGAGGCTGGGGGCCTGACTCCCCGCCGTGTGGCCCCAGCACTTACTCCCACCTCTCCGGACGGTCTGTCTTCAGTACCTTCTATGTGCAGGAGTCCCTGAGCCCACCCCACGACGGCGGCCTGGCAGGGGCTGCCCCGTCCAGGTAGCAGCCACGTGGGCCGAGCCAGTCAGTGTCTCAGACCCCAAACTACCCAGTCCTGGCAAATCTGCCTTGGGAAGAGGGGCCCGGGAGGACCCCACGCAAAGCTCAGATGCCAAGCTGGGACCTCAAGGACTGATGCAGGGAACGGAGATGGCGTGGCCCGGAAGCGGGTGGATAGCAGGACATACCCACCCCTGGCTGCAGGCTGGTGTCACTGGGCAGCTCTGCTGTGGCCTCCAGATGCCTCATGCTGAGGCCATTCAGTCCCTGGCCCACAGGTTTGTGCTCTCCAGGGCAGGGAGCTGGGCCAAGGGGACATAAGGGCTGACTCTGTGGCCCCTGGCCCTCAGGACCCTGCTGGGTTGCCAGGACGGCCCGAGGCCCCTCAGAGCACCCTCCCTCTGGGCCAGCCACACAGGTCCTCCTCTCCCTCTGGGCTGAGGCTGAGCGGAGCCCGACCTGGGACGAACCTCTGCAGCTGGGCTCTGGGCCACACATCTGTCGGAGGGAGCTCTGGCCCCGCCTGATGCCCAGACAGGAGCCCTGGGACTACACCCGGCTCTGAGCAATGGGTGCAATTGCAAACCAGCACCCTGGCGGAGCCATAAAACCGCAGCGCTCACAGGAGCCGGTTCCTCTCACTGCCAACTCGGAGAGGACAAATCTGCGAATAAAACCCTTCCCTCTGCCGTCGCCTCCGAAGCCTCGTCCCCTGAGAGTGTGCTCGCCACTCACACGCCTGATTTCTCCCTCTCGGGGGAGACGTCCCCAAACAGCGCCTAGTGCGGGCGGATGGATGGGTAAACCTGTGGGGCTGACAAACGGCTTTCATTTAGAGCCCAGGGAAGGGCGGCGGGCTGGATGGTTGGTTGACTGCAGCGCTGGTGCCTGGGCGGGCCTGCGGCTCTCTGCTTCCTGTGCAAGTCCAATGCCCAGCAGGGGGCTTTTTTTGTCCTTTGCTGCTTTGAGCTGAGAGACGAGTTTTAAGAAGGTGCTGTTTGTGCTGATCCCTGTGTCGAAGTTCTTCCCACAAAGTCCTGGGCAGCAGTTACCCAGGCCTTCTCGCATGCCCTACTGACGGGAGGCTCGCTACCCTCTGATCTGTGCTGTGGGCTCTGGGGGCAAGAGGGGCTGGGGGACACAGGAGCCCGACACAGTTCCAGCTGGGTGGGTACTCAAGGGCCCAGGGGGCAGCTGGCACAGACCTGCAGCTCCAAGCACGGAGAGAGGACAAACATGGGGCCTGGGCCCGGCAGAGCTCTGGGAGCAGTGGGGCTGTACTCCTGCGCTCCTACCATGGCCACAGATGGGTGGGAGGGTTTGCTGCTGTCTCCACCCAGCTGGCATCCATAGGTTCTAGAAACTCAGGCATGGGGGCTCTTCCTAGCAAAGCTCCCGATGAGCCCGGGCTCAGACCCAGCGCCTGGTGCTGGGAGAGGCGTGGGCCCATGGCTCAGTCTCAGCTCTGGGGTTGCATCATCCCAGGGTCCTGGGGGTCCCCAAGGGTCCCATTTGCACCCACATGAGGGTCCTGGGGCTCCAGTGGGCTCTGCCTGCACTGTCTGTGAGCTATGTGGCTGCTGTAGCTCAACTCCTTCTTCTAGAAAGTTCTTCACCAGCTCCAGGCCTGCAGCATCGTAGGCTGGGGGAAAGCTACAGTTCCTTACAGAAGGGGAAACTGAGGCCAGAGAATGAAAGACACTTGGGGCTGCAGCCCACTTGCATCCGACCCCTGGCCTCTCCATCTCACCTACCTGGACCTGGCCCAAAGTCCCTGCCTGTAACAGGGCCCACCGTGGGCTTGGGGGACACTGGCTGCCACCTGGGTGCTGACTCCATTCTTGATTGTCCCTCAGGATACCGTGGCTCACTCTGGGGGAGTGGTGGCACCTGCACAGGCCCTGTGCTCCGGGGATACACACCACGGGGAGGGGCCGGGGAGGGAGGAAAGGAAGTGGAGGCCCCTCCACCCAAGGTGACAGCTGGGTGCCCTGGAAGGGGGGCAGAGCTTGAGGGAGAGGCCTCAGGCCAGGGCGCAGTGTGGTCAGAGCCACTGGGGTCAGGGAGGAGGCCAGTGTGTGGCCACACTGTGTGGGGCTGGACGGAGCCGCTGGGCGGGCTGGGCTGTGGCCGGATAGTTACCAGGAGGGGCCACAGCCGCTCAGTGGAAATGAGCGCCTCACGGCCGGTGGCTCCCTAGGCACAGGGCAGAGGCAGCAGAGAGAGCAGTCAGGCCGGCTGTGTGCCCCGCGTCCCGGTGTGGGCACTGTGCAGGGGGCACAGAGGGAACTCGGGGGCCTGGCAAGTACTGGGCCTGAGTTTGGGGCTCCTCAAAGCAGACTTGCGACACGGGCTCTTTGCAGGTGACCCAGGTGGTAGAGAAGGAAGGAGGAGAGCATGAGGCCAAGAAGGAAAGTGCAGAGGTGGCCCCAGAGGTTTAGCTGGGGCCCCGTCTCCAGTTCAGTCCCTCCCAGGGCCTGGCAGAGGCCCCCGGCCCCACCATAGCGAGGCGAGTGTCTCCCTAGGCACAGTGTGGGCAGCCTTCTCCAGGACCTGGCCTGGCTGGGCCACATGGAGGGCCCGAGGCTGCCGACCTGGGGAGCTGGTTCTCTGGGTGTTGGGGTGCTGGCTGAGGAGGGAGGCTGAGGCACGACAAAAACATCATGGACCTTCCTCTGGCTGGGAGGCGCGCTTGGCACTCTGGGAGGCCCAGGGCCTGGAGAGCTTGTCCTGTTCCACAGAGGAGCTTGGCCTCTGCTCTGTAAGCAAGATCTGCCCAGGCAACAGCTCTGCTGCCGGCCCTCCCCAGGGTGGCGCCCCCATCACCACGCTCACCGGCTCCTCTGGAGGATTCTGAGTCGGAGAGGGAGCGGTGAACTAAACCCCAGATGTGAAGTGACAATGTCGAGCACCCGCCCTCTCGATGCCACTCGGAGGTCGGGACCTCTGAGCTAGCCGCCACACCCCTTGGCCTGGCACAGAGCCTGGGGCCCGAGTGACCGACAGGTGGGCATCCTTTTCCCAGCGTCCAGAACTGTGCTGGAGATGGCAACCTCACCACCTGGACACCAAGGTGCACTGGCCATGCCAGGTCTCAGCCTGGCCTCCCTGACTCTGGCATCGCCCTGCAGGCCAGCTGAGCCCTGGGGTCAGGCAGAGGTGACCAGGGTCCCCACCCTCACCCATGGTCAGCAGTGAAGCTGTCGCCCATGCGTGCTGGGGCTGTGACCTTCCTGTCTGGCCACCATCTGCAGATTGGGAGCCCCCCTGTGCCTGGAGCCTGACTGCCCTGTGGGCTTTGGTGGGGCGGGAAGGACACCTTCACTCCCATGTGCCTGCCTGTACTGCCCCACTTCTGAGCCTCCCCACCCAGCATGCCCACTACAGCTCCACACAGTGCCTACTGTACGTTCCTAGACAGGGAAACTGAGGCTCCATACCTTGCAAGGCTGAGCCTGCCAAGCATGCGTGAGGCCGAGAGGGTGCCCAGAAGGAGGGGCTGTGGTGCTGTCCCCACAGGGGTAGTGCCAGCTGACAGTGTATGCAGGGCAGCCACAGGGTAACCCCGACCTCTGCCCACCTCTGGGCTCAGCCTCACCGTTGCCTGAGTCAGGTGAGCACGTGCCCAGCTGACAGGTGAGGACATAGGGTGGCTCATGGGCACCAAAATAGTGGTCCCAAGCCTGGGCCCATTCATAGAATGAAGCCCAGACCCGCCAGCCAGTTAACTAGGGCAGAGCAGTCTTCTCCAGTCCTGCTAATGCTGTGGAGAGTGTGGAGCTGGGGGCAGGACACCCAGTGGATACTGACCCCTCGGGTTGTGTCCTGCCTTCCTACCCTGCAGGCCTTGCTGAAGTCACCTGCGTTCATGGGCTTCCCATCCAGCATGGAGCCTGGGTCAGTCCAAGTCCGTGGCATCAGTGGCTGTTCCTGTCCACAGGAAAGCAGTCATGGGGGACATGTGGGCAGATCCCGGCTCGGACTAGGGCAGGCTGTGTGAGCAGGTCCACACAGGCGTGTGACGTCCTCCAAGGCCTGCTTGTCACGCACAGGAGCCCAGGATGCATGGGCCTGTGTGTGTGCCCTGGTGCAGGCAGGGGGCGTGGGAGATGGGGGTCCGTGCCCTGAAATGCAGGGTGTCCTCTGATCACGCAGCCCAAGGCGAGGTGCATGCAGTGCTTAAGCCTTTCTTTTCTCAAAACTGAAAGTGCAGAGAAGGTCTTCTCTCTGGCTGGTCACCGCATCTGCACTGACAAAAGAGGCCCTGGGGGTGAGGGAGATTGTGGCCATTCATGTCCTAATCAGACAGAATGGATTCTGCCATCACTAGCCGCCCTGGGCCTTCCTGGGCAGGGCGGGGTGGCAGCCGGCCCTGGGGCTCCAGTCCCCACCCTGCTCTCTCCCACCTGCTTCTCTACCCTCCTTCTCCTTTCCCTCTCCTCCCTGGCCCCTCAGCCCTGGCTCTAGACTTTTCTGGTCAGCAGATAACCAGCATCCAACCAGCTGTCCTGTGAGAGCGGGGCTGTGGAGGTCCAGGGCTGTTTCGCTTCAGCACCACCGCGGTGGACAGCGCCCACAGCCCCAGGGCACTGAAGTGGCAGAGAAATCCTACCTCAGCCTCCCCCTGCCCCACTCTGCGAAGTCTGGTCACACGGCCTCCCCCGCAGCCCCGGTGGGGCTGGCCTGGGTCGGGTGTGCATAGGTTTTCAGATGCATGCTCGGGGCCTGTGGGAAAGGCGGCCTCCCCTGACCTGGGACTTGGGCAGAGGACAGTGGGGAGGGGGCAGTGGCGGCCCAAGCACTGCCCCGGGCAGGGCTGGTCTGACATCTGGGTGTACCGGTGCCCAGAGCCACCCTTGCAGCCCATGCTGATGCCTCAGGAGTGTCCCCCCCATACACACACCAAATACGCTGCCCACCATCCTTCCTGCCCTGGTCAACGTGCTGCTCAGGGAGCTGCCCTCAAGTGCCCCCTCTTCCTGGTGGACAGCAGCCTGCTGGCCAGCACCCATGGCTCCTCTCAGGGCTCAGAGCCCTCCCAGGAATTCAGCATTGAGCAGGGGCTCCGTGCTGGTGGGGTGAATGGAGCTGAGCAGGGTTACCGCCAGGCCTGAGCTCCAAAGTAAGCATGTGGGGTCCTGGGCAGGGCCTGGCGGAGGAAAGAGTCCTCCCCAACATGCAGCAGGAGCTCACAGGCCCAGGGCTGGCAGGGCTCCAGCACAGACTGGCTCCCTTTACCCCTACGTTGGAGGCTTTGCCCTCATCCAACCTGGCTCTGGTATCCCAGTGTCTTGCAGGCCTCAGAGCTGAGTTTATGTTTGCTGCTGTGCACCCCAACTCTGCGGAACACACCCACACAACACATGCCAGGAAGTCACTGGGGGATTGTGACCTCCATGCAGTGCAGAGGAGCTCGGGGGACAGCCGGGCACATGGGCACCGCGGCAACCTCTTCTTGCTCCTCCCCGTTCCCACTGACATAACGAGGGTCCAGGGGGCCCTGGAGCTCTCCTGGGGTGCACTGGGCAGGGACCTGGTCTCTCACCTCAGCTGGCCTGAGCCCTGGGTGCCCAGGAGGGTGGGGATCGCTCAGTACAGATCGCTGGGTGAATTTTAACCACTTGAAAACACGAGGTCAGACAGAGCTGATTGTGGAGGAAGGGCTGCTGTCAGGGATGGAAAGATGAATCATGATTGTGAATCATTTCATAGCAGCTTAAGGATCAATTCAGCGAGAAGACACAACAACCCTCGTGCTGCGTATGTCTAATAACACTGAAAATAAATACAGGGAAAGGCTGACTGAGCTGGAGGGGGTGGGGGGGATGGGCCAGAGGGCGGCCCTGCCTGGCCTGAGATTTAAAGCTCATAACTGACAGGTCCGGGGCTTGCAGTCCCCGCCCCCAGCCTGGCTGCTCTGGGACTCTCGTCAGTGCTACCCCCCAGCGTCAGATTGCGTGTGCTTTCCAAGCGTGTACCCACCCGTGTCCCCCTCCCAGCATGTCCTGGGAATATGATAAGACACTAACCCTGAAATGACACGGATCGGATGATATTTACTCCTGACCCCAACTGGTCAAGCTGGAAATCAGTAAGACGGCAAGACCTGGAAAACCCTCAAGTGTCCAGAAGCCAAATACGCACGTCCAGATGATCAGTAGATGTTTTTTTAACTGAACAAAAAATAAAATGACAGCACACAAAATCCGCCATATGCTGCTAGGTCAGACCTGCCAGAACCTGTCCAGGACCGCACCTGGGGGAGGGGAGGGGAGGAGGGTGCTCCAGTCGCCCGCGGGCTCGAGACACCAGGGACAGCGGGGCAGGTGAACCCGGACAGCCAGAAAGGCGGGGTGGTGGGGGCCCCGGAGGCCCAGGCGGCAGAGAACTGACAAGCAGCAGAGAAAACCAGCAGGTGATGCGCTTGATAAACCTCTAGCAGGCAGATGAAGAGGAGAAGGGGGATCACAGGGAACGGTAGGAACCGTTCACATTCGCTCTCTAGACGCTGCGGCAGGTTCTTCAGATCTGCAAAAGCGTACTTGAGAAGCAGATTCCCGGAGGAGCCCTGTAGGTGTTAAAGGAGTCACCTGGCACGTGTGAAGCCCTGGGCTTGAGCCTCAGTAACACAAGGGGAAAAAATGAGACAGGGAAGAAAGGCAGCGGATATGAAGCCAGGCATAATGGCGCACAGCTGTGATCTCAGCACTCAGGTGGCTGAGGCAGGAGGATCGTTTCAAGTTTGAGACCAGCCTGGGCTAAAAAGTGAGCTCAAGGCCAGCCTGAACTGCATAGCGAGACCCTGTCTCACAAAGACTACAAACAAACAAACAAAGGTGTGCCCGAACACCTATCTGCAGGCCTCGTTGGCATAGAGCCTTATGCTTCAATACCAGTTAGAACCAGTTCTGCCCAAACTCTGCTAGGACATGAGGAGGAATCACTTCTCAGCTTGTCCCATAGGGCTAAGATGACTGTGACACCCAAATCACCACCAGGGAAGATAACCAGGGCTCATCTCGCGCTGACCCCAATGTGAAAACCAACATGTGGCCCACCTCCTGCACACGTGATCATCTCAGGGGTGCAGCAGGCTCCTGACTGAACCCTACGTCCTTCGCTCCCACCAACGCTCAGCAAATGAGAACTGGGCGTCTCCTCGGCCCACAGCTGGTGTTTATGCAGCGACCCCCGCACACTGTGGTGAGACCCTGGCACTTCTCCAGGGGCAGCGGGATCAACCCCCCCATGCCTACCAACTTTCCACAAAATCGCTGAAGCTCCTGCTGCCGCCATCTGGCCCCTGCCCTCAGGTGGCCCTGGCTTTGATCTGTGTCCAGGCTGGGCACCTTCCTTGGCTCCCTGACTTGCCTGGGAGGGGGGCGTGGCACGGCTTTCCTGGATCTCTACTGAGCCAACAGATTCTCTGTAGAGTTGTAGTCACTCCAGTTCAGCTGTAAGTCCCTCGAGGGGGGCTGCACGGGGTGGGGGGTGCCCGGGAACTACCCACTGCCCCATGGCACACTGGCTCCGGTCCCCGGAGGCCCAGCCACACTTGCACTGCAGACTCCCACGAGGCTCCTCCCTGCAGAGCCACAGGGTGGGGCATCCAGGGGGAGGGTGGAGCCCTGGTCCAGCAGCCTGCTCTGCAGCAAAGGGGCCCAGCCTGCTGGAGAGGACACCACGGTGAGCGCAAGTGGAGGGGACTCAGGCGGGCCCCCTTCCAGGCAGCACTGGGTGACAGTCCGGGATGGGGTGGCATTCACGGTGATCTGGGACGTAGGTGCCTGTGGCTTCGGTGGGCGGTGTGGATGCTCTCAAAGTGGGATCCACACAAGGGACGCTGGGGCAGGGCTGGCACAGGGCAGAGCGCAGCCAGGGTTGGCCCCGTCTGGGGGTCATACAGCATGGTCTGGCTCAGGGGAGGGTAGGGCACCCCCGGTGTGGGAAGCGTGTGTCAGCACTTAGCTCAGGCCTGGGAGCGGGAGGGTCCTGCCAGCATTGGCCATTTTCTGTCTCCCCAGGTAGCAGCCAGGCCGCTAGGTGGTCCGCCCTAGCCCACAGTCTGCCGTGGGCCCTTTGCTCATTAAATAGTGGATTGGTGGCCAGACTTCTCAAGGCCATTCGCCTGGGAACTGAATTCCAAACTTCCAGGAGATCATTTCCCCATGCGTCTGACCAAGGACTTGTGTGTACTCATGCCTGAGTGTGTACTGGTGGGCATGCACACACGTGTTACACCGCCCACTCCACTGGAAATGTGTGAGGGAGGCTTCAGGACACGGGCTTCCACCAGCCCTGCTGGAAGGGTCCCGAGCCGGCCCGGGACAGTACTGACACCAGGACCATCTGGAGCAGAGTGACCAGATGTGAGGAAAAGATGGCAGAGGTGGTCGGCTCTTCTGGAGGCTCAAGGAGTGAGCAGGGCAGGAGAGCAGGTGGCCAGGTGATGGAGCAGCGGGTAGAGAGGTGCTTGGGGCAGGAGAGAGAGGACCAGTGACAACCAGGAGCCTGGATGCAGGCTGCCGGGATGGGGCACCCAGCTCTGAGACGCCTGGGCAGGTGGTGGCTCATCCCATCCCCGGAGCTGGGCAGATCTTGTGCAGGAGCCTACGGCTGCTGAGCCTGGACGCTGGCACTGTCCCTCGCTGTTCTCCAGTCACTGGGCAGGGCCAATCCTATCTGTGAATGTGGTGCGGCTGGCGACAGAGCCTTTGGGCCCAAGACAGGGTGGAAACTGGACTTGGGGCTCTGCCTGGAGAGAGACGGTCCCGTTCCTCTGCGTGCTCCTGCTGCGTGGGGCCAGGCCGGCGGCCCGCGTTGGACAGATCGTAAATTACGTTTCCACTTGATGGGCGGTGCCGGCGATCAATCCTGGGCGCCGCTGTCCACTTCCTGGATCTGGGCAAATTTGTTTTGCCTTGATGGATCTGGCTGCCAGGTGATTGGAAAATTTCCTATCTGACCACCTGGGCTGGGGGTGCAGTTGCCAATTGTGCACATAAGCCTGGGGGACCCTACAAATCACACCTTGGGAACCAAGCCCCAGAGGAGCACTGGGCCCCGCCTCTTCCCACCAGGCACCCCCTCTTCCCGCCAGGCCCCGCCCATAAACTACGGCTTCCCTCCAGGCCCCGCCCACGGACCGCCTCTTCCCTCCAGTCCCCGCCCCCCACAGCTGACCAGCTGCGACCCATCCATCCCCTGATCCTATCAGCAGGAGCACGGTGGCCCAATCGCTGAGACCTTGTGGGGACCTTTCATATCCCAACCATAATGGCTTGCTGACGCTGATCTTGACCAGGAATTTTGGGGCAGGACCTCAGAAGCGCAGGCCAGCATCAGGCACAGGGCCGAGCAGGTACACGGCAACTGGAAGCTGGGAGCTTGGCGTGTGGACGCTGAATAATGAACGTCGCCTTTCAGCGGTGACAGCTTGAAATCGCAGTGATAATGACCCACAGGGGATGTTGTTCCTTATGGGGGCCACAAACAGCTGGAGCCTGGGGTGCGATTTTCAGAGACTCGAGGAGGAAGCAGAGCTGGGTGGGCGGTGGCGTCCACCTGACGGGGACAGCACAGTGTCCAGTGCACCCTGGCTGCACTGTGAGGGCGGGGCGCCTCCTCTGTGCACACCCGGAAGCTAAGGCCAGAGAGGCTGACTTCCTCGCTCAAAAGCCGGGGCAAAAGCAGGGCACGCAGAGCCGGTGCTGGGTGCACACCTGGAATCCCAGCACTCTGAGGAGGCTGAGGCAGGAGGATGGCAAATTTAGGTCCAGCTTGAGGAATTTAGCAGATTAGCAAGATCCTGTCTCAAAATAAAAAATAAAGAGGACAGGAATGTGGGTCAGTGCAAAAGTCCTGGGTTCAGTCCTCAGCACCGTAAACAATAATAACAAAGACAGAACAAAGCAGTCCATCCGGGACGGGGTCTCACCGCACGAGTCTCACTGCAACTCTGTGCTTGATATTTGAATTTTGGTTGAGCTCGACCAGAGGGGACTGAGAGGATGTGGCCTCCCCGCCACCCCCGGCCAGACCACCCACTCAGTACAGACGTGGATCCCCAGCCCCAGGACCCCAGGAACATCGGGCTGAGCCAGGGGAGCTGGCAGAAGCACAGGTGCCCGGCGAATTTGGACTTCAGGAAAGCAACGGTGGGATCTTCAGGATAAGTAGTTTCCTCTGATCCTGTGACTCGGTCACTGCTGAACTGGTTGCTACATGAGGAGCTGTGTCTAGCATGCACATTGCCTTATTGCAGGACACAGCACTGTATAAACCAGGGGTATTGTGCAGAGCGGGACACGGCACTGTATAAACCAGGGGTACTGTGCAGAGCGGGACACAGCACTGTATAAACCAGGGGTACTGTGCAGAGCGGGACACAGCACTGTATAAACCAGGGGTACTGTGCAGAGCGGGACACGGCACTGTATAAACCGGGGGTACTGTGCAGAGCGGGACACGGCACTGTATAAACCGGGGGTACTGTGCGGAGCGGGACACGGCACTGTATAAACCGGGGGTACTGTGCGGAGCGGGACAAGGC
>PVLA01007604.1:0-102430 GCA_004027455.1 Hydrochoerus hydrochaeris | reverse complement strand
TGGACCAGGGTGAGGTGGGGGCTCTGAGGTCAGGATTAGAGTCTCACAAGACACGTGCACCCCAGAGCCTTGCACTGCAGCTGACAGTAGGGTTCACCGGGGTCTGTGACCCCAGGGGCGGGGACCCAGGCCTAACAGTTTCACAGGAGGAGGTTACTTACCAAATATTTTAGCCACACCTTTTTCCATACTGTGTGAACGTGAACCAACTGTACTATTTGAACCTGTGGGGGAAATAAACACAGCTGTGATGAAAACCTTCATCACGGGCTGGGAACCTGGCCTAGAGGTGGATGCTGCTCGGCCTGCGGGAGGCCCCGAGTTCTTCCCCTGCACCAAAAACACACAGAGCTCCATTCTCCCCACAGGTCCTCAGCGCTGCGCTCCCCCTTCCTGGTTAAATCAAGGGCTTTCACCTCTTCGCCTCCAGGAAGCGCTTCGCACCGCCTCTCTGGGCATCTGCACTTCTCAGCCTCACCACCCCTTGGGCTCTGAGGCCATGGCTTAGAGAAGAAGGGTGACTTACCCATGAGCACTGTGACACCACCGCAGCTGACCTGACACCCAACGTGACAGCTGTGAGACTCACAGACGGGTGGCAGACACAGGGTAGACAGGCTGGACAAAGGGTCACATCCCACCCCGAGCAGGACAGGCAGCAGTGCAGTGGGACCTCGGGGCTTGGCTGCGAGCTAGAACTGGTCAGTGTCAGCTGTCGGCCGGGACCCAGCCTGGAGAACGAGGCTGTGACTGCCCAGAGCAGAGAGGATCGCACCTCGCAGCTGAAGCGGCGTCCCCAAACTGTTAGCTGCTCCCTCGGCTGTGCTGCGCAGGATGCTCTCTGAATGTCTCACCCTCTGCTTATCACAGAAGAAGTAGCTACCTGGAACAAACCATTATCCAGTCTTGGCTCATTAATGGGAGTACCCCATAGCCTTATGGGAGCCACCCTATTAAACATTGTTAGAAAGGTTGTGACCAGTGGGGTGCAATGGCACACACATGTAATTCCAGCACTCAGGAGGCTGAGACAGGAGGATTGTTGTGAATTCAAGACCAGCCTGGTCTACCAAGTAAGCTCAAGGCCAGCCTGAATTGCATAGGGAGAGCCTGCCTCAAAAAGACAAAAATGGATGGATAGATAGATAGATAGATAGATAGAAATGTTATTGTGATTTGTTTACATTGGTCATCATCAAAAGGTTACATTTTCTAGAAGTAAGACAATAAAGTATCTTCATAAAAGATGCTCTTGGTACAAAACCAAATTAAGAAATTAAGGTTTTCATATGGCTGTGACAATGGACTTTGTTGTTCTTATGTTGAATTAAATGTATTCTCACCTCCAGATTTACCTGTCTTTCAAAATGTAAAACAAGGATTATTTATGGTGATAGAATTTTCTTTCAAATTCAGACCTCTGCCTTTAACAAAAACTTATGTGGCAATTATCCCACTAAAGGTTGATAAGTTAGGTAAGAGCTTTTCATGTATTAAATAGGGAAGACTGACTAAAAAGCGTATGTCACAATGGAAATTTAGGTTGTTACAAAATCTCATAATTGCCATGCTACAATATTAGGTATGATTTTGAATTCTAATTTTCTGTGTTAAACCTGAAACTGTTAACATCATATAAGGATATAAATACTAGGACATTCACGGTTGGTAAATATAACAGCTCTATTTTATGTTCTAAGGTGCCTGATAATCAGAGAAGGTACTAATGTTAAGCTTACGGCCTTATTACACTGTAACATCATCAATCTTTTCTCCTCGATGTTCAATAACTGAGGCCCGGAAACTAAAACCTAGAAAGATGCTTGGGCCAGGACCACAGCCAATATTTTGGCCCCAGCCCTCTGAGGCCAACGAGGACCCAGGATATAAGGGAATTTCTGCAATGACATCCCATAACTCTGTGAGTCCCTGGTCTTCTGATCAAGGAGATCACGGGACCACAGAAAAAGTGTGATCTACAATATGCATTGTGCCTAAGGAGAGTCACCAGAAGGAAAATCTCTCAAGATTTCACAGAAAGCAACTTGGTCAAGCAATGGCCATGACTCACGCTGATGGCTGACACTGTCAGGAACTGAGTGGCTCTCTCCACAGTCCCAAGGCAAACCCCGAGGAGACTGAGCCAACCTTGACAGATAGCACGAGGTTAATTTTCGTTAGTACAGGTCTCAGTTTAACCTGGTCCTGAACATCCAGCAAGATATGTAAAGTAATGTCACACTAACTTAGATATAGGAAGGAGCACCAATCATTAACCTCTTCTGGCACTTTCCAAACTATCCCGGTAACTGACAACTGTTATGGGTAATTGAGAATAAAGTACAGAGCCCGCAGCCTCCAGGGCCCTCCTGCGTCATTCGGCCCCGGGGTGCTCCTGGGCTCTCCTGCCACTGTGGCTGACAAGGAAGCAGCCTTTGACGACGCAGTGGAAGAAAATGTGATCAACAAGGAGTACAAGATATGGAAAAAGAACACGCCTTTTCTTTATGATTTGGTGATGACCCATGCTCTGGAGTGGCCTAGCCTAACATCACAGTGGCTTCCAGATGTAACCAGACCAGAAGGAAAGGATTTCAGCATTCATCGACTTGTCCCGGGGACACACACATCAGATGAACAAAACCACCTTGTGATAGCCAGCGTACAGCTCCCTAATTATGATGCTCAGTTCGATGTGTCACACTATGACAGTGAGAAAGGAGAATTTGGGAGGTTTTGGCTCTGTTAGTGGGAAGATTGAAATAGACATCAAGATCAACTATGAAGGAGAAGTAAACAGGGCCGGTTGTATGCCCCAGAACCCTTGCATCATTGCAACAAAGACCATCCAGTGGTGTTCTTGTTTTTGACTATACAAAACATCCTTCTAAACCAGACCCCTCCGGAGAGTGCAACCCAGACTTGCGTCTCCGTGGACATCAGAAGGAAGGCTATGGGCTTTCTTGGGACCCAAATCTTAGTGGGCACTTACTGAGTGCTTCAGATGACCATACCATCTGCCTATGGGCCATCAGTGCTGTTCCAAAGGAAAGAAAAGTGGTGGATGCGAAGACCATTTTTATAGGGCACCCAGCAGTAGCGGCAGATGTTTCCTGGCATCTGCTCCATGAGTCTCTGTTTGGGTCAGTTGCTGATGACCAGAAACTTATGATTTGGGATACTCGATCAAACAACACTTCCAAACCAAGCCATTCAGTTGACGCTCACACTGCAGACGTGAACTGCCCCTCTTTCAATCCTCATAGTGAATTCACTCTTGCCACAGGATCAGCTGACAAGACTGTGGCTTTGTGGGATCTCAGAAATCTGAAATTTAAGTTGCATTCCTTTGAATCCCATAAGGATGAAATATTTCAGGTTCAGTGGTCGACTCACAGTGAGACTATCCTGGCTTCCAGTGGTACAGATCGCAGACTGAATGTCTGGGGTTTAAGTAAAATTGGAGAAGAGCAGTCTCCAGAACATGCAGAAGATGGTCCACCTGAATTGTTTATTCATGGTGGTCACACTGCTAAGATATCTGATTTTTCCTGGAATCCCAGTGAACCATGGGTGATTTATTCTGTATCAGAAGACAATATCATGCAAGTGTGGCAGATGGCAGAGAACATTTATAATGTTGAAGACCCTGAAGGAAGCGTGGACCCAGAAGGACAAGGATCCTAGATATGTCTACACTCGTGATTTTAGACTCCCCTTTTTTCTCTTAACCCTGAGATTGATTTAACACTGGTTTTAAGACATACAGACTTTATTCAGCTATCCCTCCATAATAGATACCACCAATAATACTATTAGCCCCAAAAGTGGGTGTTTTCTAAATATTAACTGGGATACTTGATTCAATAAAGCCACAAACTTATTTTAATTTTCTGTAGGAATTTTCTAACAACAAACCCAGGTCTAAGGTAGCTACAAAAAGGGGGTATAATGTGTGATTATTTTTCTTTTAAAGCTATATCCCCAAGTTTTTCAGACTTGTTTCAGTAAAGGTTAGAGTAAGGAATAGAGCCAAGTGAGGTTAGGTGTCTGAGCCATGAAGTGTAAGTATTGCAGGATGTCATTTTTATTCAGGAATTAGGGGAGAATCAAGTCATAGATTCATACTCTAAATCATACCTGACTTTCCAGGATGCATATTTTCCTATGTAGACCAGTCTCCTTTTGGTTTCTTCAGTTAAGTCAAAGCTACATGTTCCTCCTTTCCCATTTATTTTTGCTTGTTAGTGTATTTCTTGAGCTGTTTTCATATTATTCCTTTCCTTTCTGTGAAATGGTTTTTGTTGGTTTTTTTGTTGTTTTAACTTGGGACCACCAAGTTGTAAAGATGTATGTTTTGACCTGACAATTATGCCTCAGGTAGACTGTCAAGTTGAGAAGGGTGATATGATAGCTTGTATTTGTTTTTAAAATTAAATTAATCCTTGATAAGAGTTTTTTTTTTTAAGGAGTAATTAGTCCTAGACCACTAGTTTGATACCATCTCCATTTTAGGTGACCTGTTTCACCAGCCAGGCCTGTTACTCTCCATGACTATGTAAGTGGTTATAATGGAATAAATTGCTTTTCTACATAAAAAAAGAATAAAGTGCAATAATACCTGTAAGAAATTCCAACTGTTGCTATTATAAAAACAAAAAGGGGGATATATTGGGGACCACAAATTCACAATGGTTAATTTTGCATACTTTCCTACAGCATAAATGGAGGCTTTGGGACTTCCTGTGAAGTCTTCGGGAATGTGCCATCCTCTCCTACCCACTAAGACTGAATGAAGCTACAAAGATTAAAAAGAACATTCCAGAGCAAGATCCTGCTTAGCATAAGATCATCTGCGTCCCCTTGAGTCATCCCAGGATTGTCCACTGCCTGCAGTGTCACCCATCTCTGAATCTTTTCCACCAACCCCACCTATCACAGTATATACATCCATTGCATTTTACACACCCAACAAAGTGTGGCTGCTTTGGACTGTCTGGGTCTTTGCCCATCCTGAGGCATTGACTTCCCAGCCCTCCATCATGCATTACCAATAAATAAATAATTTTTTGGTCGGATGTGCTGGTCTGTGCCTACACTGGCAGCTACTCAGAGAAGCAGGAGGATCAAAGTTCAAGGCCAGCCTGGAGCACTTAGCCAGCCTCTATCTCAAAATAAAATAAAAATTAAAAGACCTCCAGGTATAGTCTTGTGGTAGAGCACTTGTCTAACATGTTCCAGGCACTGGGTTCAATCCCTGGTATTAGGGCTGGAAGTTTAGCTTAGTGGCATAAGCACCTGCCTGGCAAGCAGAAGGTCATGAGTTCGATGACTGGCACCAAAAAAAATAAATCTTGGGTGTTGCAAAAATAAATTATTAAAAATGAAAAACATTACTTAATCTTTATAAGTATATGCAACTCTGATAAAGCAACTTGAAGTATAAAAACATCTATGTGCAAAGAAGATATCTTTATATGTTCATATCTTCAACTATACTTTTTCCCCTAGTTTTTTCCCTGCATTGTTTGTTTGTTTGTTTGTTTGCTTGTTTTGAGACAGGATTTTGCTATGCAGTTCAGCCTGGCCTCAAGCTCACAAGCTGCTTCTGACTTGAGTGCTGGGATTACAGACCTGCGCCTCCACACCTGCCTTTCCTGCATTTTAAACCTGTTTAATTATGTTGCTAAGCCAGCCCTCAGCCCTCCTGTCTGCACACAGATGTGACTGGAGCAAAAAGCGACACCAAGTCTGCACAGTAGAATTGTGGGTGACTGACCCCCCTTTCCCCCACTCATCCTCCTGTCACCGGAAGAGGAAGTCTCAGGCTGTCTTTGAACCTGGCTGCTGGTACAATTTACCAGTTACCTTTACTTGGTTGTCTCAGCTTGATTTGTCTCATTTCCAGGAAGATCTGTTAGACACCCAAGAAAGGAAAACACCTAGTTTTTCTTTGTTTGTCTGTAGGGAATGGTGTTGTTTTCTTTGGTTGGTTTTTGAGACCAGGTGTAACTGTGCTGTCCAATCTGGCTTTGAACCCCTGGGTTGAAAAGATCATCCTGCCTCAGCGTCCCACATAACTGAGACTACAGGTAGAAGCTACCATAACTGGTACAAATAGTCTCTTTTGATGCCATCACCGAGGTCTAAAACAGAAGCCAAAAAGTGTTCTGTACAGAGCCTGATAGAAAGTATTTTAGGCTCTGCAGGGCATATTCCCCTCTGTAGCATATTCTTCTGCACCCAGAATTGATTTTATAATGCTTTAAAAATGGAAAGCCTGGCCAGTAATCCTAGCACTTGGGAGGCTGAGGTGAAGAGACCACAAATTGGAGGCCAGGGCTGGGGGTTTAGCTCAGTGGCATAAGTGCCTGTCTACAAACTGGAGGCCAGTCTGGGCTGCCTACTGAGACACTCTCTCTCAAAAAAAAAAAAAACTCATAATGCCCTTGGAAAGATATCAAAGCTGATTCTTTTAGAAAAATCAATAAATATTGATTGTGCTTACTTATCTCTATTCAGGCTGATCTGAGAAGATGGATGATGCATGACACAAATATGAAGAACAAGAGAGTAGACATCACCCCATAAACAACATGGACAGGAAGAGCAGAGTACTTTATGGGCATCATTTTGCCAAGAAATCCAACAAGTTAGATAAAATGAAAAAATCCATAACCAACACAAACTAACAAAGCTCACGCAAGAGGCCTGGACCAGCTCTGTATCTAGTAAAGAAACAGATAATCCTCCCACTGGAAAACCTCGAAGCCCAGATGGGTTCATCGTAAACTATCAATATTTAAGGAAGACATATCACCAATTTGACACAAATCCTTCTGGAAAACTGAAGCAGCAGGGAGTACTCGCCCATTCACCTAGAAGATAGCATTATCTTGCTCTCAAGTCAGACAAACACATTCCACACAAAGAAAAGTATGTGTCAAATATCTTTCCCAAACATACACATGAAACTTCTTTTGCAAACTGAATCACATTGGGTTGTTCTGGGGTGTTTGTTTGTTTGTTTGTTTGTTGCAGTACTGGGGATTGAGCCCAGAGCCTTTGTGCTGAGTTATATCTGCAGCCCTTTATTTTTATTTTGAGACAAGGCCTTGCTAAGTCCCTAAACTGAAGTGCTGTGGATTGAACCCAGGGCCTTGTGCATGCTTGGCAATCATTCTGCCACTGAGCCACATCCTCAGCCCCTCAAAGGACCTATATTATCCAAAACAGCTTGGGAGGAAAAAAGAACAAAAGGGGATTTTAGCTACTTGATTTTGAAATTTATAGAACTACAATAAACAAAACCATGTATTATTACCATTTAGATCAATGTAACAGAACAGAGCCCAGAGATAAATTCAGACATAGAATATTAATTAGTTATTGACACAGGCACCAAGGCAATTCCATGGATATGATATATCTTTTCAACAAATACTACTGGGGTAATTTGGTATAGCATATGCAATAGCTGAACCTCATTGCTTACCTTGTATCATGTACAAAAATTAACTCAGAATTGAGCATAGATCTAAGTGTAAGTAATAAAACTATAATTAACAGGACTGGGGATTTAGCTCAGTGGCATAAGCGCCTGCCTGGCAAATGCAAGGTAGTGAGTTTGATTCTCTGTACCGCAAAAAGAAAACCTATTAATTATCAAGAATATAAAAGAAATTTTTATTGACCTGAGATTTGAAATTCCTTGAAATAAGAAATATTTATTCTTCAAAACATACAGTTACAAAGATGAAAAGTACAACCAATATTTGAGAAACATAATATTTAATACTTTACTAATGGGAAATAATTTTTCATAATATATTCAATAAAATGCACATATTTGGAATATATGTAAAATAAAGAACTTTTTATTCTATGTTATCTGAGCTGGCCTTGAACTTGTTACATAGACCAGGCTGGCCTCTAGCAAGAAACCCTCCTGTCTGTCTCCACAGTGCTTGGATTATAAGCGTGCGCCACAACACCTGGCCATTAAACAACCAATTTAAAAGCAGGACTGAGATTTTAAAAGATGTTTCACTGAAGAATACATATGGATGGAAATTAGTACATGAAAAGATGTGTAACATTACAGGCCAGAAGAAAAATAAATAGGAAAATATAATGGCTAAAAGTTAAAAAGATATAACAATACCAAATGTTGGAGATATGGAGAAATTGGAACTCTCATACATTGCTGGTGAGAATGTAAAAAATAGTAGAACCCTTGAGAAAACACTTTAGCTTTATCTTAAAGTATTAAACATGTACTTACTATGTGAGCCAGCCCTTTGAGCCCCAAGTATTTAAAACCTAAGGAAAATGAAAGCAGTATCCAGCCAAAGACTCTTATGTGGTCACAGTAGCTTCATCTGCAACAGGCAGAAATTGCAAACACCCCAAATATCCACAACAAGTGAGTGCATTGTTGTGGTACGTCCATGTAATTAAATATTACTAAGCAATGAAAAAGAATGCACATGTTACAACTGTCTTGCTTGTCAAGTTGACTGGATTGAGAACTACTAGGACATTATGTCTAGCAGGGGCTGGGGTGGTATTGCCGAGATGATTGGCACTAGGCCATCACACTGAGGGGAGGCCCATTCTGAATGGAAGTTACCTCCAGAAGGGTGGGAGCCCAAATAGAATAAAAATGGAAGAAGTCAGCCAGGGCTTGCAAGCTCAGTTCTGCTTGAACAGGTCTGATTTTTGCTACTGCCATTGCCATGGACCTCGGATTCCAGCTCCCTCAGTCCCTCAATGCAGACAGGTCAGTGACCCTCCAAAGAGACTTCTCCAAGCCTTCAGCCACTGACTGGGGCTGCACCCTTGGTCCCTCCTGTTCTGCGGCTTCCAGCTTCTTGGAGTGAGCAGTGCCTGGATCCTCTGGATCTCCACAGTACAGACAGCCATTGCGGGACCATCCAGCCTCTGATCCTGTAAGCCACTCGCAGAAATCCGCATTTATAACTTCACACACATATTTTTATGAATTGTATTCTTCTAGAGATCTTTAACCCATACACATGTTGTCCAATAATGTGAAGCAACTCTCATAACCATAACAGATGATAGAAACCAAACAACAAAAGAAGTACACACTATAGAAGTCAACATACACCTCAACATACACTATAGACCTCAACATACAGGTCTAGAAAGTGACTCCTGGTCCACTTTGGTAAAGTGGGTGCAAGTAAAGCTTCCTGAAATTGAGAGTAACAATGGACCCCCAGGACTATAAGAAGGGGGGGGTCCTACGAGGGCAGCAGAGAGAGATCCTTAGGTCATTGGGGGTGTGTTCCTGCAGGGGGTTGAGGGATCCCTAAATCTTCCTCTTTCTCTGTGCTTCCTGGCTTATCATGTGCTGTCCTTGTTAAGAGTCCAAACTCATGAGGTCACCTAATCTCAGACTGGAACTTCCAAAATCATGAACCAGAATAAACCTTTTCTCTTTCTAAATTAATCACCTTGAGTATTTCAGTATAGTGATGGAACGCTAACTGATACATGTGCACACCCAAGTTTAAGTTGAATACAATTCAAAAGTTTACATGGTAAAAATGTCATCTTCTTCCTTCATTCACATGTACCTATGGTTCCTTCCCCAAATTAAAGAGATATAAAGATGTCTCAAACACTCTTCTGAGACAGGTATTCTTGTAATATTCCACCCTTTGGCTCTCTCTTTGACTTAACAGTATGCCCTGACGTGTTTTTCCTATCCAATCACGCAGAACTTCCTCATTACTTTTAATAGCTGTACACTGATCCATATCACGAATGTATAGATGTCAGATGCCAATTAATACATATTTATGGTTTCACTCGCATAAAGTTCAAAAACAGGCAAAACTAAGAAATGCTGTGGGGGAAATGTCCAAGGCCCGCCTCCTCCAGCACAGGAAGCTCACAAAGAAGCAGGGTCGGAGATGCTGGGGCGTGGCAAAGACGTATTTCAAGACACGTAGGCCCCACCCTCTTCCGCAGGCGTTCCCTTTAAACCCGAGCTATGACCTCATCCCCAGACGAGGCGCAGCCTACATTGGCAACGCCCCATCACTCTTTCGGGAGGCTTCTATTGGCTGGCCGGCCCCGCCCCTCCCCCCCGCCGCAGCCGGGCCCAGCACCCACCGTCAATCAGGCCGCTGCGAGCGGTGATTGGTCGCTCGCGCCCCCAGAAGCCCCAGCCGGGCTCACGTAGGCTGTGTACTCGGGGGAGGGGCGCGGCGCCGAGTCCAGTGCCCGCCGTCGGGTCCGCGCGCCGCCGGTCCCTCCTGCAGCCCGCCTGCTGGGCAGGGCCGGCGCGGCCCGGCCATGGAGTCCTACGACATCATCGCCAATCAGCCCGTGGTCATCGACAACGTGAGGCCCGGCAGCAGGGGGGAGGGAGGGTCCCCCGAACGGCTTGTCCCAGCTCGCCGCGCACTCAGCGCCGGACCTCGGTTCCCAGGCTAGGGATTGAAGGCCACCAGGTCCCGCCGCGGTCTCGGAGCCCCCCGCCACGGACCCTCTCAGTTGAGAACGCAGACTTGGGCAGGTGCCCACCCCATCTCCTTTGCTTACTTGGGCCCTGGCTCCAGTCCCCGGTGGAGTGGGCGCTGCTGTCCTGATGTTTTGGAGAGGTTGGCCTGGTGATCCCCAGAGGAATGCAAAAAAATATGCAGGCTCCTCTCCACCAGCCACTTGGCCACCACCACCTACTTGGCCTCTTGGCTCCTTTGACCCTCTCCTTAAGTGCTCCCGCATGCAACAGAAATCTCACAAAAGCCAGGGCAGTGGAGAGTTCAGGACCGCGCTTCCAGGACCGAGAAGCAGTTAAGAGTAACTGTTGGGAAGCCTCAGGAAAGGTGTCCGGCTTCCCGTGGCTTTGTCCTTCAGCACCAGGGCTCGGCTTGCTTATAGCTGCTGTAGGATTTCTGGTCTCTGAGCCCTGGCTTGGGGAGAAGCTAAAGACTGCTGGCTGGCTGGCCATGTGCCCTGGCTGGTGCCGGTTGGTGTGCAGGCCTGGGAGTCTTTGATAATGACTCAGTCTGTTCTGTTTGGGATCTGTCTGCCTCCCACGTGAGTCCAGTGGGGTCCCTGAATGGCTTTTTTTTGTTGTTGTTGTTTTTTTTGAGAACCCATGCAGGCTGCCCGAGTCATAGCAGGGGTGCTTAGCAAGAAGGCTAGAGCGGGATGGGGACATGCTGTGACACCAGCTCCCCAGCAGGCTGTGGGAAGGACCAAGTGGCTTCCCTTCAAATAAGTTACACGGGCTGATCAAAAACTACAAGTTCTTGTAGTCTCTAAGGAAGCCATAAGGGGAGGTGCCAGTCTTACCTGGCAGGTCCTGCACGAGGTCCCTTTCTGTTGGAGAAGCCAGGGGTGGGTGTGTACCTGAAAACAACTCTGCAGAGGGGTTGCTTCTGGCTGTCTCTTGGGTGTCGCCTAAGCCCTGGATTCCTGCCAGGACCCGGCCCTAGAGTTTGCAGGGGAGGACGTACCTCATGGGCTCTGTCTCTACACTGTTGGCCTTCTGGTCTGGGTACTTGGTCGTGAGGAAGGTCTGTGCCTTATAGGGTGTTTAGCAGCATCCCTGGCTCCTATGCACGGGATGCTACTTGCACCCCTGTTCAGACATTGCCAAACATTCCCAAGGCAGTGGACGCAAAGTCGCCTCTGGCTTTGAACCACTGTCGGACTTGTACACAGGGATGTGCCCTTGTCCTTACCATGGCGCCAGCTCCCTGCTGCCAAGCTCTATCTTCATCCGTAGATGACTGTCAGAAGCTAAACGTTGCTTTCCTTTGCAGGGCTCGGGGGTGATCAAGGCTGGCTTTGCAGGAGATCAGATTCCCAAATACTGTTTCCCAAACTAGTAAGTGTCACTGAGTGGCTCGGGCAGAAACTGTCTGTTTCCTTTGGTTCAGGGAGACCGGCAGCCCTGGGTCACAGCTCTGGTCCCTTTCTGTAAGGGAAACCCCAGGTTTGTGAGGTCCATACTGTGGAAAGAATTTGGCAAGAACAAAAGAAGTGCTCTGGGTTTCCCCTTCCTCCTTGGAGGCCCAAGGCTTTGTCTCTCTGAGCAGTGAGGGGGAGGCAGCCAGCTTTGCCCTAGGGACAGGGCGCAGAGCAGCGGTGAGCTCTCGACAGGCTCTCCAGAGAGCAGGAAGAATAGTGGGTAGGTACACGGCAGACTCTCCTCCTTGGAAATGTTTTTGTTCCTTGCTTGATGTCAGGGATTGAATGCAGGCCTTGAGAATACTGAGCATATACTCTGCCCCTTGGCTACGTCCCGGCCTCAGAAATGTTTTCATCAGGGCTTGATCATATTCTGGAAAATACTGTGTTTCACTCTTAGGAGGCCTTTCTCCGTGTGATGCTGGTTACAGCAGGGATTTGAGGGGGCTGCCACCCCGCGAGAGCCTGGTATATTCCTTGGGCCCCTCTAGCTCATGGACAGAGTTATTCTCATCAGTGCCTGTCTCAAATCTTGGATAGTTTTGATGGGTTCCCTGAAGGCCAGGGCAGCGCAGACCTAAGGGGTGCAGAGCAGCTGGCTCTGCAGAGAACCCAGCCAGCATGGGAAGCCCAGTCTTCCTTCCAGAACTACAGTTCCTACAGTGTGGAAGGGTAGCTCATCAGGTCGGTCTCCAAGGACTGACTCTGTTCTAGGTGTCTTGGTGGCAGGAAGGGGCAGCGTCCACTTGAGGAACTTGTCCTCCCTCGGTCTCCAGCCAATGACAACAGGCCTGCCTCCCTGAACACAGGAGTATGGGCTGAGTCGTTATGGCTGTGGAAGGCTGACCCTCTGCCAGGCCTGGGCCGTGCAGGGCTGGTGTCCCAGGGTTCAGACACTTAGCCCTCTGGGAGTGGGAGGGCACGCGTTTCTTCTGACCCTGTCCTGCTCGCTCCTGCATCCCTTGGCCACCCCTGGGTCCAATGCTGGCCTGTGGACCACATCCTGCTGCTTTGGGGACCAGTCCCTCTGAGCTCCAGAGGTGGACCTCAGTTCTCCTGGTCAGAAGCCCAGCCATGTCCCTGCCCACCTCCCCGATTTTGTGTCCCCGCAGTGTCGGGCGGCCTAAGCACATGCGGGTGATGGCTGGAGCCCTGGAAGGGGACCTCTTCATCGGACCCAAGGCAGAGGTAACAGACACCGGACCACTAGCTGATGCAGGGGTCAGGCCTGGGCTCTGCTGCCACCCTCCTGGCCTCTTCTCATGAAGCCCTGGGGTTTGCAGTGCAGCTTCCGGCTGAGAGGCAGGGCAGTGCTCCGGTTCTGGGAGCTGGGTTCAACCTCCATGCGCCCCACCTCCCAGAAGCTGTTCAAAAACTGCAGAGGAGAAAACAAATAAAAGGTGCCTTAAGAATTAGACCCATGCCGGGCATGGTGGCTCACACCTGTAATCCCAGCACTCGGGAGGCTGAGGCAGGTGGATTGTTGCAAGTTCGAGACCAGCCTGGGCTACAAAGTAAGCTCAAGGCCAGCCTGAACTGCATAGAGACCCTGTCTCAAAAAGACAAAAAAAAAAAAAAAAAGAATTAGACCCACTCAGACAGTGGCTGCTGTGATAAGGGCCATGAGGGCCTCCTGTTTGCATGCCAGCCAGGGTGACCCATCTAGGGACAGTGCAGCCAGCTCACACGTCAGGAGGAGCCAGTGTGGGGGTAGGGAGGAGTGAACCAGCTGGTCAAGTGCTGCATGGACAACTGGGGGACGCCGGCTCAGTTGTAGGCCCAGGAAGGGGTGGCATGAGCTGGAGGGGCAGGAATGGGGCCCTAAGAATGTCGGTGGGCGCCACAGGCAGGAGGTTAAGAGGGCGAGAAGAGGTACCCATGGTGGGCAGCACATCTGTGTGAGAGACCGGTGGGGACTGGTCCCCTGGAGGAGCAGACGATGCCCCCAGGAAGGGCTGTGCTGGCAGGCGCAGTAGCTGATGCCCTGAGGGAGCTGGTGGCGCTGGAGGAGGGCACCGGGAAACCCCAGGAGAAGCCGCAGCAGGAGGGCCCGAGGCTTGGGGCATGCTGCCACTTGTTCTGGGCTCCTGCCAGTTGATGCTAGCTGGGCTCTGAGAGCCCAGAGCACGGTGGGACAGACGAGCCATTCTCAGTTCAGCCCGGGGACACCCCATGGGCTCTGTTCAGGGCAGAGAACCAGAGTGGCTCCCAGAAGGCGGCCACCTGGTACAGGGCCTGCGCCACATGGGGCCTCCCCCTGCCTGCAGGAGCACCGGGGGCTGCTGGCCATCCGCTACCCGATGGAGCACGGCGTGGTGCAGGACTGGAATGACATGGAGCGCATCTGGCAGTACGTGTACTCCAAGGACCAGCTGCAGACCTTCTCTGAGGAGGTGTGGCCGCAGCCCCCGCCTGCACCCGGCTCCTCCCTGGTCCCTTTCCCTGCCCATTGCATCCCTCCATCCATGGCCTCCCCACAGCCTGTGGTGGCCAGGGCTCTCCCACCTCTGGAAAGGCCCCTGGTGGCTGGAAGCAGGACCTGGGCTCGGCAGAGAGCCTTCTGGGCCAGTGTGTCGCTCATGCTGCACCTGTCCCGTGTCCCCCAGCACCCGGTTCTCCTGACAGAGGCCCCACTGAACCCCAGCAAGAACCGGGAGAAGGCGGCGGAGGTGTTCTTCGAGACCTTCAACGTGCCGGCCCTGTTCATCTCCATGCAAGCCGTGCTCAGCCTGTGAGTGGCCGAGCCCCATCCCTGAGGTGGCTGTCCTGCCTGCAGTGACCAGGAGCCCCCGAGCCCCACCCCCAAGTCACTTTCCAGCCCACATCATCCGGACATCCTAGGGTCCCTTCCGGGGTAAGGCAGTCCCCATGCCTCAGTGGCTGAGGTGAGGGGATGCTAACCTGGTGACAGGTACGCAACAGGACGCACGACAGGAGTGGTCTTAGACTCGGGGGACGGGGTCACGCACGCTGTCCCCATCTATGAGGGCTTCGCCATGCCACACTCCATCATGCGGGTGGACATTGCTGGCCGGGACGTGTCCCGCTACCTCAGGCTGCTGCTGCGCAAGGAAGGGGCTGATTTCCACACGTCGGCGGAGTTCGAGGTCGTCCGGACCATCAAGGAGGTGATGGGGGCGCCCAGGTTAAGGGGAATGGTTAAGGGGGGACCAGGCGCAGCCATCTGAGGTGTCTCCTCGCCCACCACAGCGAGCCTGCTACCTGTCCATCAACCCGCAGAAGGATGAGGCGCTGGAGACGGAGAAGGTGCAGTACACCCTACCCGACGGCAGCACGCTCGACGTAAGTGGCTGCCCCGGCGCTGGGGCGGCCATGGCGCTGGGCCCGGCTCCTGGAGAACCTGTCCGCCTCAGTCCTGTGCTCCTCAGGTGGGGCCTGCACGCTTCCGGGCCCCCGAGCTGCTGTTCCAGCCCGACTTGGTAGGGGACGAGAGTGAGGGGCTCCACGAAGTGCTGGCCTTTGCCATCCACAAGTCCGACATGGACCTTCGCCGCACACTCTTCGCCAACATCGTGCTCTCAGGTGGCTCCACTCTGTTCAAAGGTAGGGGACAGGAGGTGATTGGCAGCCTGTGCCCTGCACACTGGGGCTAGAGTGGGTTTTTGTGGTACTGGGGAGTGAATCCAGGGCCTTTGCACTGAGCTATGTCCTCAGCCCTTTTTATTTTGAGAAAAGATCTGGCTAAGTTGTCAAGGGAGGACTCAACTTTGAGATCCTCCTGCCTCGGCCTCCCAAAGTTTGAGATGACAGGCATGCATCACCATGCCCAGCTCATTTCTGCCTCTGTTTTAATGGGACCTGGTGAACTAGTTTTTAGAGGCTAAGTTGAACTCACTGTGTAGCCCATGCTGGCCTCAGACTTGTAGTGATCCTCCTTCCTCAGCTTCCTGAATGCTGATTCCAGGCCTGCACCCCCCTACCTGGCAGCAGAGACTGAATCTAAAGTTAAAATTTGTTTACCTTGTTCCCAGATTGGGGAGGTAGAGGCAAGAGAGGAGTGACAGTGACAAGGAGCAGGCATCAGGCGGGGCTGTGTGACCTGAAGCTCCATGCCCCATTTCCTCACTGGGGTGCGGGGTGGCACCTTCCCTTAATCCTGGAGGGAATGGCGGCCTCTTGGGGAACTGTGGCGAGAAGGCGGGATGCCAGACCCTCTCCTATTGTTCACAGGCTTTGGGGACCGATTATTGAGCGAGGTGAAGAAACTGGCTCCAAAGGACATCAAGATCAAGGTGAGTCATGGAGACCCCTGGGGTGCCGGGAGAGGAGCCCAGCCCTGCCTGCCCCATGTCCACCCGGCCCTGCCCTCCCCATGTCCACCCAGCCCTGCCCGCCCTGCTGGCTGCACGTCCTCCCTCCCGGCTTGGCCTGGCCCCGGGCAGAGGGTGACTGCTGTGTGGGGACAGGACAGTGACATGGCACTTGGCCCTGTAGATCTCTGCCCCTCAGGAACGGCTGTACTCCACGTGGATCGGGTGAGGCGGGCACGGGAGGAGTCTGGGAAGAAGCCGTGTTGCCCTGGACACTGCCCTGGCCAGGTGGAGGGGTGGAGACTCCCTGGGAAGGGTGTGGGCTGGCTGAGCACCCGGAGGGCAGTCACAGGCTCGCAAGAACGCCCCCCTCCTCGCAGTGGCTCCATCTTGGCCTCACTGGACACGTTTAAGAAGATGTGGGTGTCCAAGAAGGAGTATGAAGAGGACGGCTCCCGTGCTGTCCATCGAAAGACCTTCTGATGCCCAGGAGGTGGAGTGCATCGGGAGAACAGGCAGAGGGGGCGCCAGAGGCCTGGACTCTTTCTGGTTGGGGACCCCTGCATGCCCTGAGCCCGCTGGGCAGGCGGTGCTACGGTGCTCCCCTGCAGCCCCACCCTGCACGCACACGCACGCACACACTCGTGTGCTCACACACACACAGGCACACTAATTTTTAGCTGCATGGACTTGGTCTCCAGCTGGAGCCGAGGTATCGAGCCCACCTAGGGCTACTCTGGGCGCCTCCCTTGAGGTCCCCATTAGGCCAAGGATTCCTCGCTGTAACTTTTGGAGCTGCTTCCCTGAGCTCCAGGATCAGAGGCCTGGGGGGTGGGCTGGAAAGGGGCGGCCAGCAGCGCGGGCAGGGTGTGCATCTTTACCGCTGCCTCTGCCCAGGCCCACGGCTGCCCGAGCCTATGCACATGTCCCCAGCAAGGGCTGGGGTCAGCCACGGCATGCGGCCTGTCACCCTCTCCCTGCCCCCCACCCTGGCCAGGAAGGGCTGTGGTCCGCATCGATGGAGGAAAACAGGGAACGAGGAGTTGGGTAGGGGCCAGCCAGGTCCCCTCCCACCCCGAGGAGGACGGGGTCTTCCCATGCCAGGTCCCACCTCGCTCTCCAGATGCGTCCACAACTTGACACAGTTGCCTGAGAAAACTTCCTTTTATAAATCATTATAGTAATAATTATGGACAAGGCCCAGCGTGTGGCTGTTTTCTTGTGGCTCTGGGTACAGTCATCTGCACTCCCGTCCCCTGGGACCTCCAGAGCAAGGAGCTCATGGGACTGGCAGGACGGAGACTGGAGCCCTGAGTCTGTGGTTCCATGGTTGGCCCGGCAACGAGGCACCAAGACCCAGGAGGTTGGGGCACCTGGGCCAGGCAGCCTGCCACCAACAGGGCCCCACGCTCCTCAGCTCAGACAGGAAGCGGGCAGGGAGTGATGGCTGCAGGGTCAGCTGGGCTCTGCTGGCAGAGGCAGGAAGGGGCAAAGGTGCAGTCCGTGGCGCTGGAGGAGCTGCTCCCCCATGGCTGGGCACAATGAGCACTTACGGCACCTGGTCAGAGTGAACGAGATGTACTGCCCCAACAAATGGGCAGTTTGGGCCAGCACAGTGCGCGCACCTGTAATTGCAGTACTTAGGAGGCTGAAGCAGGAGGACCACAAATTTGAGGCCAGCCTAGGTTATAGAATTCAAGGCCAGCATGGACTATATAGTGAGAGTCCATCCCCGGCCAAAAAACCAGAACCAAATAGACAGGTGAGAGGAAGGCACAGGGGCCATTTCAGTGACGCACTGGAGGCCAGTGGGCTGGGCATCAACTGAGTGGCAAGGACCTGAGGTGACCCCGGGAGAGGGTGCTGCAGCAGAAATGCAGTCAGAGGGAAAGGGCAGGGTCAACTGTGTCCTGGGTGGACAGATGGTGACAGCACGTGTTGGGGGCCTGGACAGAAGGCAGCAGTGAGGCTGAGGCAGGCGTGTCCATGACACATTGCGAAGCCTGGTCGTCCTGTGGCGTTCACCCTGCCTCGGGACTCTGCAGCCCAGCAGCCCCTCTGCCTCCTGCCTCCTGTGCTACTCACAGCCCAGCTTCCCACACAGTCCTCCTGCCCGCCCAGCCTCCTCTTCCTGCTGCCGTGAAGGAAAAGCAAACCCCACTGCAGGGCAAGAGGGAGTGAGGCAGGTCAGGAGGGGCCGGCACTTTTGATCTCTGGTTTTCAAGAGTGAAAATCTTCCAGTTAGGTCTTATTTTCAGGGAAAGGGGGTAGTAGCTGCAGGCAAGAATGAACACAAAATGTGGTGGACATGAATAAGGCTCCCTGCATTACCTGTGTCTCCACACAAGACACTGATTAATTATAGAAGGCAAACTGGTCAGCTCACGGCAGGAGGCCGTTCTCCGGCCCGTGCGCTAGGGGGCGCCGTTTCACCCTGGTAGTCCTGCAAAACCTTAGTTTTGCCAGCAGCCCCGAGGAGCCTGGAACATTTTGTGTCCAAAAATAAAACAAATGCAAGAATGACAGAGAGACAGGTCGGAGAGTTTTGGCTGCCCAAATTGGAACAAATTAAACAACAGTCATGTATGAGAACCCACTGACTGAAACAAAAAGGGATGGATCCACCCTGATGCAAATTAGCCCACTGGAAGTTTGATAAGGAACCCGTCCATGCTGGTGACTTGCAACATTGTTAATGACTAAAGGCACCTTCCTACTGGTGGGAAGTGACGAAGTGATCAGCCAGTGACCAAGGCAACCATCAGCGTGTGGGACAAGTCAGCCCCAGGTGGCCCCCAGAAGGTCCTCTTGCCCAACACCTGCTTCCCGCCTGGAGCTGGTGGTGAGGAAAGGGACCCAATTTGTTGGGTGTCACCCTCCAACAGGTCCCCTGGGAACTGTCCTGGGTGGGGCAGCTACAGGCAGCACATGGTTCCCTTTGCTATAACAACAGACTTTGGGATGTTTAGCAAAACCTGAATAAGGGCTGAAGATTGGGGATTGAAATATATAAACTGCTCAGGGCGTAGAGGTGCACACCCTAATCCCAGCACTTAGGCTGAGGCAGGAGATTCAGATTCCAGCTCTGCCTGAGTTGAAAGCTAGCGATGCAGTGAGACTGTGTTGAATTTTAAAAGGAACCTCAAGGGCAGGGCGCTGGATCCACCTTAGGGCTGTTTCAGTGGTCTGGGCCCAAGGACCCTAGGACTGGACCAGGCTCCCAGGTGACTAGGGTGCAGCTCACATTAAAATTGCCGTTCTGGGAGGCAGGAGTGGAAGTTCCTGATCTCAGTTTCTCACTGTTGCTATAAAAAGTTATCACGAATTAAGCAGCTTACAGCCTCCTAACTTTATTAACTTACAAAGGCTGCCTGGAAGTCCAGCTTGGGCCTCACGGGGCTGAAATCAAAGTGCTAGCAAGGCTTTCATTCTCGAGATGGGACAATCATTTTGCCTTTCCCAGCTTCTCAAAGCCTGTTATACTGTGTCTCCCCGTCCTGTGCTCATCAGGGCCACCTGGATAGCTCAAGCTCCTCTCCCTGTTTCTTTTTAAGACATGGTCTTGCTGTACAGTCCAGGCTGGCCTTGAACTCATGACACTCCTCCTAACTGGGCTTCCTGAGTGCTGGAATTACAGTACCACCACAGCCAGCTAATGAAGAGATATTTTACAGAGGGAGAAAGAAGTGAGAACTTGTACAAAGTATCATAAGCTGAACACAATGGCACCTGTATATAACCATGCATTCGGGGCCTGTCTGGGCTATATAATATGTTCAAGTCCAGTCTAAAATTCGTAGCAGGACCTTATCTCAAAACAAAAACAGGCCGGCATTTAGCTCAGCAGCACAAGCACCTGCCTGGCAAGGGCAAGCTTGAGTTTGATCCCTCGTACAAAAAAACAAAACAAAAACAAACACACAAAAGTATCACAAATATTCCTAATTTTGTCCTTTACATTCCCCCCAACCCGAGATGGGGTCTTAGTATGTTACACAGGCAACTCCAACTCTCCTTCAATCCTCCTGCCTCAGCCTCCCAGGTAGCTGCAATTATAAGCTCCCACTCACCACATCTAGCTCAAATTTTCTTTTTCTTTTAACATGGGAAGGCAAACTTGACCCAAGACAAGCCAGAGAAAGCCCCGGAAAGTGCTGCAAGGCAGTCTTGCAGTCACACAGGGCTTGGACTCAAATTCCTACAACTGTTCTGAAACCAAGACCCAAACAGAGTATTCAGGCTGTGTCAGGGTTTGCTCTAGATTTCCCCTAGTGTTTTGTTTCCCTCTCTACCCACTGCAGTTTACTGGAAAAGACCTGGTCTTTGGTTTTGGACACAGGCCCACACTGACATGCTGTAGTTGTTCCCAGGAACTCTTTGTTTGAATCTGGTCCCTCAAGATTTCAAAGTCCCCAAAGCTCTTCTCACAAAACCACCCTGCCAGAGACAGGTGTGGCATTACATGCCCATGGTCTCGCCCTCAGGAAGCTAAAGCAGGAGTCACTACTAGTTTGAGGCCAGCCTAGGCTGCATAGCAAAACCGTCTCAACAAAAACAAACCACCCTGTCCCTATGACTGTGAGGACAGGACCTACCGTCTGCAGGGTCTTCAATATATATCACCTCTAACACCTCACAAGATATTTACCTTTTTTTGTTTGTTGCCTCTTTTGAGGGTAGATGTAATTAGACAGAACACACCCACAGTGACGCCACCAGATGAAAGTGTCAGTGTCCTAAGTCCAGTCAGCCTGACCCAGGAGCCCATTCGTTTGCCTGTTCCTGTGTCACAATCATCGTGTTGTGAGCCCTCAAGCTGTTTTGATCCTGAGGGGGCAGTGCTGGGGCTGGAAGCCAGGGCCTGCCATGCTGGGGCTGAAGCCAGGGCCTGCCATGCTGAGCACACACCCAGCACAGAGGCCTGCCCAGCCTTCCTGTCACTAAGGTAAGCACTGTGCGCTGCTTGGCCGAGGAGTGGATCACAACCTCGTGTGAACAGAGAGCTACTGCCAGCACAATTCCCCTCGCCTACCCGAGAACACGAAGAGAAGACCAGCCGCCGAGGGAGGAGCCAGGGCCCGGCTCGACTTTATTGCAAAGAGACTTTACAGCGCATTCCCAGGGATGCCGCACAGGCTCAGTGGGACAGCGGGTGGGGCACCAGCTTGTAATGGGTTCCGCAGCTCGGGCACCGCTGAGCCTCGCCTTTGTGCAGCCAGAACCAGATGACAGTGCTGTTGTCCTCTTCACCTAAAAGGACAAGAAGGTGGCTGAACGGCTCCAGCAAGAAAGGAGACTTTCAACGGTAACCTCTCTCCCTGTGACACTTGTGAGAGAAATCAGACTACTGCTGACATCTTAGAAGGCCAAGCTCTTCTATCTTTCAGCTCGAATGGGGCCCTGCATTTACCTAGGAGTAAACTGAGCTTACATGAAGATTCTGTGAGTCCTAACAATTCCCTTGAGTCCCGAAGCAGTGTCCATACTGGCATTTATCCTTAGTGCCTAAAACAGCGCCTGGCGTAAAATCCTACCATCAGTAACATCTGGATGAATACCCTTTGTGATGCACTTCCAATAAGCCATGCTGTTCCATGCCTCTTTCCACAGTCACACAACATGAGGCCTGAGACTGCCAGAACCCTTAGACAATTTATTTATACATCTACACTTTTTTTTTTTATCTATACTCTTTAAATACAGTCACACACACACACCACACGACTGGAAGTACCTTGTAAGCATCCCGTTCAGTAGGCTTGATTAAACAAATGCACAAGAAAATAGAGATGAGGGGGGAAAAAATAAAATTAAAAAATAGACATGAGGTACGTACAGATGCAGCCCACTATACGCTTGTTGGTGATGGACGGAACTAAATTAGGGTCTTCCTTGGTGCCTGACGCTGCCTTTGGGGCCAGTATATTGTACGGGTCCTGAAATAAAAGCAACACTGAGCCAGATGCCAAGCTACCCCAGTCCCTGCAGAGGCACAGGGCTGTTCCCACAAGCCGATCGAGTGCTTCCAGGGAGCCTTGGCTGATCCCGTTCAAGCCCACGGCTCCACACGACCACAGCAAGGGCTTTCTCCTCACCAGTCCTTTCTGAGCCGCCAGCATGACCTCCCTCTCCAGGCCAGTTGCCTGCTCTTCATCAGTGGGGATCCCACCTAAAGAAAGATAGGTGAATTGTCTAGTAACCTATCAAGATTTAAAAAAAAAAAATACACACCGAAACGACCAAGATGGAAAAGGCCCCATGCAGACTTCTGCTTTAGCTTCAGTGGGCGCACACAAGCCATTAAGGCGTCCCATCTCGTGGTCCCGCAAGGACCTGAGTCACCATCCCCCAAAGTGGCAACGCTCATGGAAGCATCTCTTCTCCACCCACCCAGGCCACTGTCTTGACTCTTTGTAAACGCAGGTCGATGGTGGCTTGAAATGACCTAGGAATTTAAGGACCGCAGACCCCGCTTCTCCCATCCCGCTGCAGTTTCCTGGACCCCCAAGGTCACCGCATAGCGGCTACTAAAGACACCTTAGCACCGGCGTCGGTTTGGTGGGCGGCGGCAGCAAAGCCCGAAATTACAAGGCGACGCAGCAAAGCCCGGGGTGCTCGGGGCCCTGAGGTGGTCACAGAGCCCCAAGGAGCCGCACGGCCGCACCGCTTTGCTGTCCCCGCACCAACCACCCTGGGGCGGGAAAGGCAACAAAACGCCGGACTTCGGCGCGTCCAACGGGTGAGTACCTCCAGAAGCCATGGAGCGGACAGCAGCCGCCCCACTAGGGCCGCGGGCCCTCAGGGCCTGCGCGGCCAGCGCTCCAGCTCCGCGAAGTAACCTTGAAGCCATCACAGCGGCGACAGACACTAGCACCACTTCCGGAATAAGCTCTGGAGAGGGCGGGACTTCCGGAAGGGCTGCTCCTTCCGCCCGCCTTTCGCTTCCTCTTCACGCTGGGCCCGCCCACACACGTGACGTCCTGGTGGGCGGTGCGGCGCATGCTCGGCTCTCCCTGCTCCCTCGCAGTTCAGTCTCATCGGCGTGGGGCTCCTAATTTTTTAACCCGGTTCTTGGGAATGTGGGTGCTCGTTTTCTGTCCCTGGGGCTTCGTATCCCAGCTTCATTAGCGTTCCTGTTTGTCTGGCTTGGTAGCCGTGTTCAGTACACGTGGAGGCTGCTAAGGGAAGCCTGTGAAGGTGCTTGCTGGACCGCAGATGAGACTCGGGAGTGGGCCCCTGAAGACCACCGCGAAGCCGGCTCTGGCGCTACCTGAGCCATTGGTGCTCGAGGCTTCGGCCTACCCGAGCAGGACTTGAACAGGCTGCTTGCAGAGCCCGCTTTCGGGAGGCTCAGGCAGGAGAATCGTTGCAATTTCCAACCAGCCTGAACTAGGTAGCGGGACCTTGTTAAAAAACAAAACAAAACACTTGAATTGGAGCTGCCCGCAATCCTAGCGTCAGTGTCCTGTTACAGTTGTACTGCACAGTAGCTGTCCCAGCCCGAGCGGGGCACACATGGGCCCCGTCCCAGGACCAGAGCCCTTGGGGATGTTGGGGGCTGGGGGCGGTGCACTCCGAGAGGCTGGAGACCAAGGATCATTTAGGAGGAGCAGCAGCAAGGGGAGTTACACTTGGCCAGCAGCCCGCAGGTACAACGTGGAATTTCTTGGCAGGGCGGGCACCTGAGACCCCTCCCTCAACACCAAGCACGTTGTTCTCACTGTCAGTGCATCCCAGAGACAGACTCTGCGTTTTCCTGCCGGCTGGCAAGTCCCTTACGTGTCATGCTGTAAATGTTAAAAAATCCTCATTCCCCTGTAGAGGCCTGGCATTGATACAGGAGGATCACCGCACACGAGGTTGGACGGGGATACAGCTCAGCGCCACAAGCACTAGCCTGGCAAGTGCAGGGTCCTGAGTTCAATTCCCATTAGCAAAAAAAAAAAAGAATACATGGGGTCAACTTATTGGGCTTCTCCTGGTCCTAGAGACCAATTTGAGGCAGACTGGAGAGAACTGAAGTCCCCCGTGTCCCCAGCTGTCCCATATGCAGGTTAAGGTGTTTTCAGAAGGGCCTGGTGTCTTCCCCTGCAGGGACACATCTGGTCTCCGGAGCCCCTCTTCTTCAAAGTGACGCTGTCTATCTGGAGGCCAGTGAGGTCTTGTTCCTCGGTGCAGGTGGCTTTTGCTCAGCATGGCTTACGCGGTTCTCCTTCCTTACCTCCACCCAGCCCCTCCAAATTATATTGGAAAAAGTTTCCCAGGAATCTACAGCTGATTCATGCCTCTGGTTGGTTTGGTGGGGAAGACTGTTGGTCTGGAGAAACAGCTCACTCAGCCTTTCTTTCTCTCTCTCTGTCTCTGTCTCTGTCTCTGTCTTTGACAATCATTGTCTCATTAAAGTCTCTCTATGTAGTCCAGGCTGGTCACGAACCCACAGTGATTCTCCTGCCTCAGCCTCCCAAGTGCTCGGATTGCAGGCATCACCACCACACCCAGCTCAAGACACAGGCTTTGGAAAAAGGACTAGATCAGCTTCTTGGAGCTGCACACGAGCGTATGCATGCTGTTTAATTTACCCGTGTTTTGGACCTGAGTTTTCCTACTCTAACCAGAAAACAGGTGAACATATCCAGGTGAACATCTAGATCCTGCCCCACAGCAGAGCAGTGAGACCCGTCGGTGACGTTCCCATTCCCCTCTGCCAGTCTACAAAGCAGCGTATCCTGGAATGCCAAGCAGTGCTGGCGCTTTTCCTGTCAGTTTTTAAGAGGGGCGTTTTGCAGGCACTGCCCACCTGGGGAAAGCTCCGCCTCTCTGGGCTTGCTCAGAGGGTGCTGTGTTGGAGGGGTGGGGCCACCCAGATCCAGCCCCACCCTGCCCTGCCCAGTTTGGCTTGGGGCAACATTGGGCACCTCCTGTCGTCTTTGCCTTAATCAGGCTCTTGTTCTAAGTGCTAGTTTTCGCTTTGTAGGCCGGCTTTCAGCTGTCAGAATCAATGCACAGGGCAGGAAGTCAGATGACACACATGTAAGGGAAAATGCACTTTTTTCCTGTCTCTAGGCTGGGATTTCTTAACTGCAAGACGACTCCTTGGGCCTGGAAATTCTTTGCAGGGGGAGGCAGTGAGGCTGCCTACCTGCATTTAGCCTATCTCAGGGCTTCCCTGGCACTGCCCTGTGAGCCTGAAAATTCGACCCACACCTGTGAGCCCAACATGTGGGAGGCTGAGGCAGGAGGATCACCACGAGAGCCCAGCGTGGGGTACATAGCAAGACCTGTCTCAAAACAAGCAAAAAATCGAAATTTTATACAACTTATCATCATTTTTTTACTTAAAACATTTTAGAATATCCCTGCAGATTGAACCATAAATCTAACATCATGTACAGTGGACCCATAACTTACAAACTCAATTCATTTGCTGGCAATAACTCAAGTTGGTTGTAAGTCAAGACTATTTTTCCCATAAGAAATACTGGAAATACCCATAATGTTTTCCAGGCCTCCCAAAGCACCCCTTTGCCTAAACTTTTCATAATAAAAAGGGGTGTATAATGTGCATAATTTACCAGAAACACTAATAATTTTCCTAGTGTATTCACCAAAAAGTTATAACATGTGCCTTGCTTACCAGAAGCAACAATTTCGCACTGTACTCACCATTCCTGTTGTCACCTTTGGCTTGCAGGAGGGGAGGCTGCATGGCAGGTGGCTACTGCTTGGAAGCAGAGGCCCCTCCACAGGAGCATCAGGACCCGGGCCCTCTGCCGTCCTCTCTCTCCTCGGGAGTCTGTAGCCCACCGGGACCTGCTGCTGGCTCCCTAGGGCGTAGCCTTTTCAGAACTCAAAACTGCTCTAAGGCTCTGTTTCTGTCTTCTCTTTAGCACTGTCCTGTAGTGTGAGGCGACATTACCGTTAAGCAAGAGAACGCAGCAATCGGCTGTTTCTCTGCTGGCTGGGTCTTCTCTACAAAGGTCTATAGCTCTGTCCATTTTTCAGGATTTCCTTTATTTTGGAAGAAGAACTTTGCTGCACTGATCGCTGATCCTCCTCCTTCTGCTCCTTCTCCTCCTCAGTAAGCTCCTCAGCTGCCGTCCTCTGCTGCCCAGCCAGAGCTGCTGAGGTTCCTCTGTGGCCAGTTCCTCTGAGGGCTCCTCCCCGGCTTCCTCAGCCTCACCACTGTCTACCTGTGCGGGCTTTGCTACAATGACAATGTCACCAACCACAGGGTCAGCTGGAGGCTCAGGCTCCTCTCCACAGCCTTCACAGCCTCCTGTATGCTTTTAGGCCACGCTTTCTTCCAGGCAGGTCTCAGTGTCCTTAGTGAGACCCTGGCCCAGGATTTCTCAGCTAACCCCATGCAGGAAAGGATGTGCAATGCTGCTTCCAGAACTCGTTAGGGGTTAAACCCAGGCCTGAGCTCACCTGGAGGCACTCCAGGAGTGGCGCTTGCAGTCAGCTGTGACCCACCGGCCCACAGGCTGCAGGAGGAGTGTGCTAGGTGGGAGGAACTCCGCTGAGAGCCCTGGGAACTCTTCAGCCAAGGCTTCTTCCAGATCTCGTGGGGAGCAGAAGCAGTGTCTGGGATGAGGAGCCTCTGGGGGTGAACCTCTGTCCTCTAGATATTTCTTCACAGTAGGACTGAAAACCTCTCTGATCCACTCAAGAAAATGTACTATTGCTACCCGGGCCTTGCATTACATCTCCACATGACCCCCGGCCTGTTCTTCATGAGTTTATGTTTTCTGAACACTCTAGAGGGTCTCAGAGTGACAAGCCAAGCCAGGCTTTATCATGAGGTCACCGCTCATACTGGCACATAGCGATACCCTTAGTCTGTACTTCATGGTAGGTTCATGGCCTGGTATTTTCTTCTCTTCCTGGGTACCTGTGCTCTCCTGGGCATTTTCTTCCAGAAAAGGCCAGTTTCATCCCTGGTACCAGGGGATGGACAGAGGGAAAGGCAGAGGGAAGCTGCAAAGGGAAAGTGACCAGTCAGGGACATCATCCTGTCGGGATCAACCCTGGTCTCGAGGCTCCTCACGGATGTCACTGGCTCGCTCAGTTCCTGTTCCCTCCCCCAGTGGTACCCAGTGTGCTCTACCATTTGTCCTTGGCTTGCCCTTCAGGGATGTAGCACTGCCTGGGGGCCCCATGGCAGGCTTGTGACTGTCACCCAGGTGGAGCTTGGAGCTTCTGTCACCCCCAGCCCTGCCCACTGTGAATTTCCCTGAGGAAACAGAGGCCACAGAGACTCACTCAGCCTCTGTCCCCTCTTCCTCCTCTCCAGCTCTGTGCTCCAGTTTCAGGTCAGCAGCCCCTGAAGGCCTCTCCTGTCACCGCCCCTGTGCCTGCCAGATCAGCTCCATCCTGGGGCCCCGGGGATACTGAGCATTGTGGCCCATTTTCTGATGCTATCACAAACCCACATGATTTGTTATAAGGCTTAAGCCAGGTGTGATGGCACATGCCTGTGGTCCCAGACTCAGGAGGCTGAGGCAGGAGGATGGCCACAAGTTCAAGGCCAGCCTTGGCTACATAATGAAACCCTGTTAACTCACAGGTACAGACATAAGAGACCATGGAACTGGATTCAAAACTGTGCTAGAGGCGTATCTGAGGAAGGCCAGGCTCAAGATGGAGATGCAACGGCCAGGCCCCCAGGCCTCCCTAAGAGATAAACAACAACTTGAGATTATGAGTCAGGTCCGATCAAGTCCAGACAGGCGTCAGACACCTGGCGGGTGACCAGAACATCTCAAGTCATCCCTTTCCCAAGAATGCTGTGTTCTTTCTGTGTTAGAAGTTACAGACAAGCTGATGTTCATGATGCCCACCGTGTGCCCTCGCTACATGCCCCGAGTCCCTCATGGATCAGCATTAGCCGAGCGGCTGTACTGTGAGCCTACAGGTCAATAGGAGTGTGACCCGCGCTGTTCCCACCTTGTGATTTTGCTCTATGAAGCACTCTTGGAGAAAGAGCCCCTGTAGCAAACCCTTCAAGGCCCCTCCTGTCTCTCAGGAGCTTTCTCCTAATAAACCTTTCCCACTCAACCTCCTTGGAATTCATTCTTCTGTATTCAGGAGACACAGACTGGGACATCTGACATCTGACAGGTTGGGAGTTATTTTTCCCTGTCACACCTTGGAAACCCCAGTGAAATCTTTGGAAGGAGATAATTTTGCTTTTGTTTCAGGGACCTCTAAAATATCTCAATGGGATTCTGGACTATGACTCATTTACATGATCAAGAATTATCACCCTTCATTTGTCAGTTGCTTATGCCTTGTCTCTTTTGTCAAAACGGGCATAGATTTTTTTTATGTTGAGAGCATGGGAAGATAGCATATTTGGGTTTCTTTGATGGGACATTTTTATTATTTTTGCAAACAGATGCTTGTATTCCTTTCTTGCCTAGTTTGGCAGTTGGGAGATGGCTTAGTCTTTTTTTTTTAAGATAATAAAATCAAACAAAACAAAACAGAATAAAGCCAATCAAAACAAAACAGTGCAATTAATGATGCAGGACTTCAAAACAGAACAATAGGAAATCAACAGTGGCCACCATAATGGCTCTTGTTATCTTCAAAAGTGTCGCCCATACCATCAGACATAGCAAAATCAAACAAACAAACAAACAAACAAAAAAAAGAGAATGAAACCAATCAAAACAGAACATTTGAATAAAACAAAACAAACAGAATAAAATAAAACAAACAGAACAATATTGGATTTCAAAAGTAAAACACAAGGAAATCCCCCGTGCTACACTGTACTCTGTTATCCTCTCAATAGATGCTCAGACCACCGGCCTCACACCTGCAAAGTCAGCCAAACAACAGAAGCATGAAGTTGTTTAGTGTCTCAGGTGCTGTCAACTCAGCCTGTCCTCCCAAGCAGTCAGTTGCTCATGGGGGTGTGGGTGTGGGGTGTTCTTGTCTCCCACTCTGAACACTGGCTGGCCCAACAGGAAGGGCGAATTGGCTTCTCCATCTTCTTGTTACTCTTCCCAGGCTCAGCATGGCTTCTGCCGACTCACAGGAAGGGCGAATTTGGCTTGTTCTCCTCCCAGGACTGACACGGCCTGCACTGCATCCCAGGAAGGGCAAATTGGCTTCCTTCAGCCCATTAAATGCAGCTCTTTGGGAATTGGTTTGCTGCTCAGGCTCTCGGCTGTGTCTGAGGATGCAGTCACTCGACAGGGAATGGCTATTACCAGTATCAGCAAATGGTCCCCCACTGTTCTTTGCAACCCTGTGGATCCTTTTCCCTTCTCCTTAGAAGCTCCTGAACCCCCTAGAAAATGAGTTCTCATCTCTAAGGGCACCAAAGAGAGTGTTTCTTTGTAGATTGTGTAACCCCTCCTTGGGTTAAAGGGAAGCAGAGGTCCTCCTCCACCAAGAAGACACATGACAGGGTTTTGGCCAACCCTGTATCTGAGCAGGGTTTTCTTGTGACTGGCAGGACCAGTGGAAGAAACTCCCATCCTAAGACACAGTGGAGAGAACTGATCTTGGTGAACCAAGGAGAGCTACTGCTAAAAGCACTCATATTTACGAGCCCTAAACAGCAGACCTGAAAAGGGCATCTCCAGTCTGCCCTTTGATTTCTCTCTCTCCCTCTCTTTTTGTCTCTCTCTAAAAGTTAAAAAGCAATCGTTCAGGTCCCTTGGTTACTGGTTTAATATTTGTTTGGCAGTGCTTTCCTTTTTAAAAGGGCAAGGATAGTGGGATTCAATTATACCTTTATGCTTTTAGATACTTACTCTGGAGCCAGAAATGTGAGTTTAAAATACAGAAATGGCAAATCAGAAGACATAGGCCCATGCATCAGTGAGGGCTGTTATTCCAGCTCAATCTCTGTTCTGACCTTGCTCCAGTTAACCCCTGCTTGCTCTGGAGTAGAGACACTGAGGGTGTTGCAGGAAATTTCCCAAGCTAAGCCAAGCCAAAAGGAAAACTCTTTGCTCCAAGGAGATGAGAAGGCAGCATTCCATCTTTACACCAGCGGACTGGTGGGTTTCACACGTCGATTGTTGCAGGGATAATTCCCCCAAACCAACTGTCCTGAATCAGGAAGGAGTTTAGTCTATAGGGAATTAGAAGTGGGAGATACAAAGCAAGTGACCGAACATTACATGATTGGTTACATACATTGAGCCATATATTGACAGGCAGGCTGGCCTTGAAACAATAGACACAGCCCAGGAACCAGGGGAGGGGGCTCTTACAGAATGAACACAGTCAAGGGCATTTACCATCACATAGAAGTGGGCCTTTCCTGGGGGCACAAATCAGCCCAGGGTGCCTTAGGGTACAGACAGTTACCCTGACCTCCTGCTCATCTGCAGCTGGGCTGTGGCCACTGTCAGGAGTGGCCACAGTGAGTTTAGCAGAAACAGCAAAACAGCAACTTGGTCAGAGGCCTCTAATTGGTCACGAAATATCTACAAGTTTACCACCTCACGAATGTGTTTCTACATTATAACTCTGCCCCAACAAGGGGAAATCCCCAGAGAATGTAATACCAAGGATGACTTAAAAGGGACACTGTCTCTCCTCTTTGTTATTGTATTTTTTATTGTCTAATTTCTAAATGTTCATTTGTTTGTTTGTTTGTTGAGCCAGCGTCTTGCTGTTTGTTTTCTATGCTCAGCCTGGCTTTGAACTCACTTTGTACCTCAGGCTGGTCTCAAACTTGCAGTGATCTGCCTGCCTCAGCCTCCTGAGTACTGGGATGACAGGTGCACATTTTCTTTCTTTGTTTTTTTTATTTTGTTTGGTTTGGTTTGGTACCAGGGATCGAACTCATGACCCTCATTGACTGATAGGAAGTGGGATTTCCTCAGTCCAAAACCAGCCCATAAGGCAGGATGGTAAGCAGAGCCTAGGACGGACAGATAGTATATCAATTTACAATCCATGGTCCCCAACAGCCAGGGGTGTTGAACATGTTTTCGTGTATTACTTAGCCATTTGCATTTCTTCCTCTGACAAGTGATTGTTCATTTCATTTGCCCATTTTTTATTGAGTCTTTTATTTCAAGTGATGTGATTTTTTTTTTCAGTTCTTTATACATTATAGATATTAGTCCTCCATCTAAGGAATAGCTGGAAAAAAAATTCCCATTCTATATGTTTTCTCTTCACTCTACTAATTTATTCCTTCACTGTCAGAAGTTTTTAATTTGATATTATTTCATTTGTTGTTTCCCACTGTTATTTCTTGTGCAATTGTGGTTCTATTTAGGAAATCCTTTCTTACACCTATGACGTATTTTACTCAAATGAATGCTATTGAAATCCAAAAGATAGGGCCAGAGATTTAGCTCAATGGCATAAACACCTGCCTGGCAGGTGTGAAGTTGTGAATTCAATCCCTGGTACCAAAAAAAAAAAAATCCAAAAGATAGTCACTATTATGAAAAATTGTATTCCAATAAATTGGAAAATTTTGAAGAAATAGACAAATTCCTAGACTCATAGAAACTACCAAAGTTAATCCAAGAAGAGAAAAAATACTGAATAGCTCAATAATAAGCAATGAAAGTAAAAGGAATAAAGAATCTGCCAACTCAAAAAAGCCCAGTATCTGATAAATTCACTATTGAATTATATCAAACTTTTAAGGATATTAACCATCCTGCTCAAACCCTTTAAAGACATTAAAAGAGACAGTGTTCTTCCAAATTCATTTATGGAAATCAACATCCCTTTGATTCTAAAATCAGATAGGATCCAAATAAAAAAGAAAACTACAAGTGTCTCCTAAATGGACATATATGCAAAAGTCCACAACAAGATATTAGCTAATAAAATGCTGCTCATCATCAAAAAGGTCATACATCGTGACTAAGTAGATTTCATCCCAGGAATGCAAGGATGGTTCAACATACACAAATCAGTAAATGTAACGCATCACATAAACAGAAGCAAGGTCAAAAACCACATGATCATGTCAACTGATGCAGAAAGAGCTTTTGACAAAACCCAACACCCCTTCATGACAAGAACCCTGGAAAAAAGGGAAGCTATAGCCACCTGTATCTGATTTTGTTAAAGTCCCTCACAGGGAAACATCTCATATAGGAGATGGGTGGAGAATTTGGTCCTACTGTGTCCATGTGTCCTTTGCTGTCTGATCTCAGACAAATCAAACAAAATCTGGGGAAGTTTTCAAATAATCCTGCTGAGTACACTGAGGTCTTTAGGGAACTTATTCAGACCTGTGACCTGGACTGCAAAGATATAATGTTGCTCTTAAATCAAACATGACTTCTAGAGAGAAACAAACAGCATTACAGGCTGCAATTAAATTTGGAGACAAACCTGATACCAGAAAAGGGACAAGGGGAACAGCCAGTTCCTAAAGAAGCCCTGGCAATGCCTATACCAGCTCCCTACTGGCTTGCCAACCAGAAAGAGATGATGACTCCTTGCCTTCATAAATCATTTACAGGGCCAGGTATATAGCTCAGTGGCACAGTGCCTGCCTGGCAAGTACAAGGTCCTGAGTTTGATTCCCAGTCCAAATAGATAAATCATCTACAAGAGCCTTGATAAAATATACACCCATGCCCCTCATTCAGTAGAAGGACCCATTACTTACTATTCAGCCAGCTCAGACATTAATAGAAGGCTACAGAAGACACCTTGTGTGCAGAGAGCTCAACGTGCTCAATTTGTAACCAAGACTGGAAAGCAGCCAAGGGGGGAACACACAGAGACCAGGAGGAAACAACTGCCTTTGTTATAGCCTTAAAAAGAGTAAACTCTGAGACTCCAAGAAGAGCTCAGTGACTAAATCCCACTGCTACAGCTGTGGGAAGCCAGGCCATCTTAGGAAGGACTGTGACAAGAACCCTCATGACAAGAGCCACACCCTGCATGCAGGGCTGACCACTGGAAGTCAGACTGCTCCCTAGATGAAGGTCTTGGGGATCAGACCCATCTCACTGGCTGGTCCAGGAAGACTGAAAGGCCCCAGGCACCTGTCACCCTGTCCCTCTGACCAGACTGTCACCTCTGTGGAGGAGCCCTGGTGGCCCACTCTAGAGGGAAAGGGGACGAGCCTGTCTCTGGGAACCAGACACAGCCTTTCCGTCCGCCTTGCCCATACTGGTCTTCCTTCCTTCCTTCCTCAGGGAAAGGAATCACTGGGGAGCAGGGGTTTGCAGTCTCTCACAGGCTTTCGGCCGTAGCTGGGATGGCTTTCTCTTTTCCCGTTCTGTTTCTGTCACACCTGAAAGTCCAGCTTCCCCCTGGGGAGAGATGATTCCTCTTGCGTGAATACTGTGATACACATGCACCCAAATCGGGTATCAGGTTCCCTCCCATGGACATGGAAATAAATCCTGAAGTGTAGGCAACTAAAGGTCAAACCAAGGGGCCGGGTATATAGCTCAGTGACACAAGCGCCTGCCTGGCAAGCGCAAGGTTGTGAGTTCCATCCCCAGTACCAAGACAAAAACAAAACAAACAAAAACAACAATGACAAATCAAACCGGGAGGGCAGTAAGAGCTGCTCCAGTGCAAATGCATCTGAAGGAGCCCATTATTTTTGCTCCACCCTCTGAGGCCCAAGCTAATAAAGGACCATTGCCTGTAATTTACTGAAGGCCCAGGGGCCTACCGACCCCTTGGGGCAGCCCTTGCGCCCCTCCTACCTTGGGAGTCTAAAACCCGATGGGGTGGGAGGTTGGTACAGATCTGAGACCAGTGAGTGAGGCAGTGGCACCACCCACCCCGTGGCACCCAACCCGCTGGCTCTCCCCCCCCAGGTCCCTGAGGAGGCCGCTGGTTCGCGGTGTTAGGGTTAGAAGTCGCCTTCCTTTGCTTTTCTTTACATCCAGATTCCCACTTTCTTTCTGTCTTTGCAAATCCTCATGCCCAGGTTTCTCAACCGACTTGGACCACGCTGCCTCAAGGGTTCAGACACGTCCCCATTTGTCTGCACAAGTGCTGGTCAATGACGTGGCCCATTGTGAATTTTCCCAAGTCACAGTCCTGCGATATTTAGATGCCATGTGCCCCCTCAGAAGAGCACCCCAGCCAGGATCCGTGCCCTGCTGAGCTTTCTAGCAGACAGAGGTTACAGGGTCTCTAGGTCTAAGGCACAACTTTGTAGCCTGGAGGTAAAATATTTGGGCCTCAGCATATCTAAACAAAACAAAAGGAAACCAAACAAAAAAACCCAAAGACTGAGGGAAGAAAAGTTAAACTGACACTTTCCTTCCCGCAGCTCAAAACTGGAAAACAGCTAAGGAGAGTCCTAGGAATGGCAGGCTCTCTGCTTTTGGACGGCAGGATGGGGTGGGATCACATGACCTCTTTGCCGGTTCTTCAAGAAAGCTCAGCTGGGCATGCACATCTGTAATTCCAGCACTTGGGAGGCTGAGGCAGGAGAATCACCATGAGTTTGAAGCCAGCTGAGCTACATAGTGAGTTCAAGACCAGCCTCAAGCAACACTCTTTCTCAAAGGCAAGCAAACGAATAAAGAGAGAGAAAGCAAGCCCAAAAGGCGGATATCCATACTTTAACCAGGGCACCTGACCCCCAAATTACATTCCAGAAGCTCAACCAAGGCTTCTAAACACCCCAGCACCATGTCTCCCAGCAGGGTATAGCTTCAATCCACCTGTCAAGGAAAGGTGGGCATGGCCTTGGGAGCTTGGGACGCTTCTGCAGAACAGGGACCTGCCCAACAGCGCACGGGGCGCCCAAGCTGACCTTAGGTGACAGTCTCACTGCGTGTACCCCTCACAATGCAGCAGGACTTCTATGGCTATCACACCACCGGCTTCTTAAACGTCAGGCTCCACTTTGAGGGGCCAGCCACTCCCCTAAAAACCGCTGCTCAGGGGCTGGGGATTTAGCTCAGCGGCATAAGTGCCTGCCTTGCAAGGACGAGGTCGTGAGTTTGATCCCCAGTACCAATAAAAAAAAAAAAAAATGCTGCTCCTTAAACCCCACCACCTTTCAGCCAGAAAAGGAGGGAACTGAGGCGGAGATTCCTGGCTGTGAACAGGTGGCCCTGCACAGGCACGCGGCCAGGGAGCCTTGTTAGACACACCCTACATCACACGCGAAAGCTCCTCGCTGGCCCTGGCACTAGCGCCCTGCTGGCAGAGCTCACGGCCCTGCTGGACACCGTAGCGAAGGACGGAAAGTCAGCCTCTGCTGATTCAAAGTCTGCTGACCTTGCGCTGCATGCCGGTGCACTGCGGAGCTAGAGAGGAGCCGTCTAATAGCCAATCCATCTCCCACGGAATATCACGGGGAGAGAGATGGACTTTGCTTATTTATTTATTTATTTATTTATTTATTTTGAAGGTAGTAAAATACAGCAGAACAAGACAGGACATAGCCAACTGAGGCAGAGCAGTGAAACTGGCACAGAACCTCACAGCAGGCCACCGGGACAACAGCAATCGGCACAATAGTACATCTGGTTTTCTTCACAATACTTGTTCTTTCAATCAGGCAGAGCAATATCGAAGGAAATACCAAAATTACAAGAACAGAATATTGAATAGAGCAATACCATTGATCAAAACAGAGATAAAAATATTTTCCCTCAAAGAGATGGTAGAAGAAAATCCCTCTTATTTGCTATATCGCATATAGTCAAACTCCCCAGACATGCTCAGATCTCCGGCTCTCACTTACTATCGCCAGTTGGGGGATGGATGTTGATTCTTAGCCCGCGCCCCGGTAGGTTCACAGCCGCCCACCAGAGGGGTGAACTGGGTGCCCGTTTTCCCAGCGCCCCAAGGTCCAACATGGCACATCTCGGATCTCAGGAAACGCTGATATGGTTCTCGCCCTGGGGCGGCCGCGGCTTGCCAGGCCACAGCCACTTACCAGAGCGGCGTGCTGGCTGAGAGCTGAACTTTTATCATCCATCTATCTGCCCTCCAAGGGGGCAGTAACTTACTGTAGAGGACACCAAAAAGCAGCTGACAAGGTATCCCAAGGTAACCAGCTGCAAAAGAAGCCACTCGAAACCCACCCCCACCCCACCCCCGCCAGGCCTCCCTGATTTAGGAAGGGTCCCTTGATCACACTCCACCCAAATAGTCTCAACCTGAAATGGAATGGGCAAGCAGGGCATGATGGCTCACGCCTGTAATCCCAGCACTCGGGAGGCTGAGGCAGGAGGATCCTTGCGAGTTTGAGACCAGCCTGCATTACAAAGTGAGCCCAAGGCCAGCCTGAACTACATAGCGAGACTCTGTCTCAAAAAGACAAAAAAAAAAACAAAAAAAAACAAAAAATTGACAGGCTCTCCCTTGGGTGTCACTTTCTTCCATCAGGATGGTTACAGTCTGAGGATGATAAAGTGTCCCTTTGTGGTGCTAATCGATGGAGAGCCATTAAACCTTGACATTTGACCATTCCAGTGGGGGGAAACAAGAGCCAGCAGATGGCCTCGAAGTTACTCAGAGGAAAGGGACTCGCTCCAAACATACCACAGAGAGTTAAGACGCAAACTCTGCCCCCCAAAACAATCCTCTTAACCAAATCATACCCCGCCCCGCGAGGCATGCGGGAACATGGTAAACAGCCTGGAGCAGATTGGCAGCCTGATTCCACCCATATGCCAAAAAGGAAGGGAGTCCGATGCCCATTGGTTCGCACAAGCACTTTTACTAATTGAGTTGAGCACTTCCATTCTAGAACAGAAAAAAAAATGTGAGAGGTGGTAAAAGTTTTGGTCTCAGAAATCATCCTCAGATTTGGATTTCATTTAATAAACAATAATGTAATAGGCCTTTTTTGTTTTCTTTTTTTGAGACAGGGTCTCACTATGCTGTCCTTGAACTCGCAGCAATCCTCCTGCCTCGGCCTTCCAAGTGCTGGCATCACAGGTGTGCACCAAAGTTCCCAGTACTGAGCCTTCTTTTAAAGTGACCGTCACAAAAGAGTGTCCATCCCTTGGCATTGTCTATCACCTTTGCTGCATGTGGAGATCCCAGTCAACAGGAAAGGTCAAAAAAATGAATGAGACCCTCAAGAGACATCTTTGCAAAATGGCCCAGGAAACCCCACCTCCAGTGGCCCAATTTACTACCTTGGAACAGGTGATTCTCCACATGCATGCAGTCAGGGGCTTTGTTAGACACACCCGACTCCTGGCCTCCACTGTATGGATGCTCTTGTCTCACTAAATGATTTTCTCCTCGCCAGAGAAACAGATGCCTTGTGAAAAGGTGTCATCTCACTGGCTAAGCTCCAGCACACTCTTACCCGCTCTCGGATGCTCCGTGTAAAGAGAAAGGAAATCTCACGTTCCACCAGAGATTTAATGCTGGCGAAGTCTCGCACCCCACCATTGGTGTCACCAGGACCAGCTGGGGAAGGGACTGCAGTCCCTCAGCTGTCCAGGTCATGGGCCTCCACTCCCGGACATACCATGCTCAACTCAAGCCCTGGGAGCTTGTATCTTCTAGGGGGTCCTGAGTGTGAGCAGCCTCCCAGATGCTCCTGTGAACCCCCAGAAGATATAAAGTCCTTGCTCAAAAAGGAAACAGAGTCTTCAGATAAATAACCTAAGACTACTATCCTGGGCCCTTTGGCCACTCACTTTTGGACCAGTTCCCTTCCAGTGTGGGTGCAGAAGTACAGAGTGTTACCGCAAGCATCTTGCTGGCTGTGGCCTGCTCCTCTTGTTGGGGACCTCAGGCCTCCCTAGCTGGGGGTCCCCACTTCCAGGAGACAATTACAGTAAGGTACAAGACCACGCTGTTGAGACAGGAGGAGGCTCAGTGGTTCATAGGGGTAACCGAGGGGCCTGAGCCTCTGCCCTGCATGACCCTGGATACAATCTGATTTTTTTCTGAAAATACCAATGATACCTCTCTATGGGCTCTAGTAAAACCCCTATCCATCAAGAGTAGGGGTACCGGAGATACAGCTCAGTGACACAGTGACTGTTTGGCAAGTGTAAGGTCGTGAGTTCAATTTCTGATACCAAAAAAATAAAAAATATTAAAAATATTTTTAAAAGCTGGGCATGGTAGCCCATGCCTGTAATCCTAGAACTCAGGAGGCTGAGGCAGGAGGATTGCCATGAGTTCAAGACCAGCCTGGGCTACATAAGCAAGTTCAAGGCCAGCCTGAATCGCAAAGTGAGACCCTGTCTCAAAAAAAAAAAAAAAAAAAAAAGTTAGGGACCTATCACAAGAGACAACAGTCCTGCTTAGCAAGACGGCTACTTTCAGATACGCAATGATTATATATAGCTGGCTCCAACTTCAGGATGCCTTAGGAGAAGTCCCACTTATGTTGGAAGCTAAGAAATTCCTCCTGCTCCCATCGGCCCATCTCTGCTAAATACCTGGGGCGGACAGGCCCAAGCAATGTGTATACAGCTTGACTGTACAGGTTGAGGACTGGTTAGTAACCAGCCGGCTTAATCACCCCAGGATTAGATGGGGACCCTCCCCCGTCGCATTTACTGGTCCTAAGGAGCCAGTTTGCGGCCCTGGCTGCCCCCTGGGTGGATAGAGAGATGCACGCTGGGATTTGTGTGGCCTCGGGCATGCGTGTCCCAACTACTGATCGACCCGCAAACTTAGCCCGGCCGCAGCACGGATGGTGTGGGAGCATTTCTCCGTGCCACTGTTTGACAGCTGTCTTTACCCTTCCCTGAGATCAGAAGATGTCATGCTGAGGCCCTGACTAACCACACTCAGTGGGCCTTAAATGACAGCTCCGTGGGACACTCTTCTAAACTATGAAAGTCAGATTAAGGAGGCACAAGCCGTTATGGAGGCTGAGTGTGGTAAGTTCCTGGTCCCTCTGCTAACGTCGCCATGGCTGTCCAGGCTGTTAGATGACAGGTTAACGCCACATCAGATGCCGAAGCTCCCAGGGCCTTCTCCTCACCCTCTTTGGGGGAGACATCACCGCCTCTCCCTAGTCAGGGCTCCCGGGAGTGACGGGTTTACTATGACACACACAGGATTTGCAAGGCGAGCTTACAGTGGCCGTGGCACTGCCTCTGGGGGTCAGTTTCCAACAGCACTCATTACTGGACCCCCCTGGACATTTAAACCAGCACAGTCAGGGATGCCATCAGTATTCCTTCAGACAACCGGAAGTCAGAGGGACAAAGTTGCCCAGACCCCGGAAGAAGCAGGAAATGGCAATCAGCCATCAGGAACTCTTTGCCAACACACCAGCACTGGGGGCTGCTGCTTCCTGCTCACCCTACTGGACCCCAGAAGGGAGGTCCCTCGAGGATGGACATGGCCAGAGGCACTGCCGGGGACGCTGTGGCACTGTTCTGCCCTGTTCAGTCCTGCTGCCCTCTTGCCCGCAGCACCAGGCAGAAGGGTACAGCTTGGTCATGCACGACGCCAAGTCAGACATCACTGTCCAGGGCCATGGGGCTGGCTTGAGGCTAAAGTGGAACAATGCACACCTGTCATCCCAGAGCCCAGGAAGCTGAGGCAGGCGGATGGCCCAGTTCCCAGGATCGGGTGGTGTCCACCTACAGCCCCAGCTATTCAGAAAGGCCAGCCTGGGCAGCTTGGTAAGACCCTGCATCAAAATAATTTTGGCTGGGCGTGACACGCTCCTGTCACCCCAGCCCTCTGAGAGGCTGAGGCAGGAAACTGGGAAGTTCCAAGCCCAGCCCAGGCAATTTAGTGCCGTAAGCAGACCCCATCTCAAAATAAAAAATAAAAGGGGCTGGGGATGTAGCTCAGGGCGAAGGCCCCGGGTTTAATCCCTGGTGGGGCTGCCCAGCTCAAGACCGGGTACAAGGCTGGGTCCAACCTGTGTGTGTTGGGCAGGAACCCGAGGCCCTAAAGCAGGCGCACATGCTTGCATGCTTGCATACTGTCCCCCAGGAGACGAGCAGAGTGACACACACACACGCACGCACACACACACACACACACACGACTGTAGGGGCTCAACTTTGTGGGGTTTCTCGATTGTTTGTTTGGGTACTGGGAATCGAACTCAGGACCTTGCCAGGCAGGCGCGATGCCTCTGAGCTACAGCCCCAGACCCCTGTTTGTTTTTGAAACAGAGTCTCACTATACAGTTCATGCTAGTCTTGAACTCACTATGTAGCCCAGGCTGCCCTCAAATGCATGGTGATACTCCTGCCTCAGCCTCCCAAGTGGTAGGATGACAGGGTTAGGGTTAGGCCAGGATAGCGGCCTAAGTTTGAATTTTTTTTTTTTTTTTTTTTTTTTTTTGCTTACCAAGCCCAGCTGTGTCTCAAGCTTGTTAAGGTCCTATCGTCAAGCCGTCCAGTGGCCACGGCGGGCCCCAGCACACACCGTCTCCCACTGCGCCTCGCATGCCTAAGCCACGGTCCCAGGCTCCGGGCAGCCTCCAGGGGGCGCCGATGCGCACGGCGTGGGACGCACGAGGGCACGCAGCCCGGCACGCGGGGCAGGAACGGCCGGCGGCCGGGGGCGGGGCTCGCGCTGCGGCGTCAAGTAGGCCGCTGCTGTCCCCCGGTGCGTCCTGCCAGTGCCCCTCTGGCCTGAAGGCCACCAGGTGCGGGCCTCGACTGACCCTCGGGCCCCGGGATCCGGGTACAGGTGAGAAACCGAGGTGGGGGTGGGGCTCCGGCCGTAGTGCTAGTTGCACCCCGGTGGGCCCAGGACCGAGGTGCAGTTCCGAGCCAGCGTTCGTGGACTCTTTGGTTTTGTTTTCTTTTGTTTCGTTTTTTTTTTTGTTGTTGTTGTTGTTGTTGTTGTACCAGGATGGAACTCACAACGCTGCGCTTACTAGGTGAGCACTTGAGCCGCTGAGCTAAATCCCCAGCCCTCGTTTTGTTTTTTGAGACAAGGTCTTGCTGTGTGGTTCAGGCTGACCTTGGATTCACTAGGTAGCCCAGGCTGACCTTGAAATCTCAGCAGTCCTCCTGCCTCAGCCTCCTGAGTGCTGGTACCACCGTGCCCTGCCTTCCCTCTCATTTTCTACCTGTTTTTATCTTTGGATTCAAAATGAGTTTTGGGAATATCACCCAGTTGGATGGTGTCTGTTTTAATCCATTTTGCAAAGCCCCTTCCCCCTTGGTTGGAGAATTTGTACCATTTACATTTGAATGACTTCTGACCATGAGGGATCCCCCCCCAACTTTGCTGTTCTCTGTCTTGCATCTCTTTTGTTCTTCCTTCACTTTCTTTTGTGTTTGTTTTTTTAATGTACTGTTTTGATAGCTCTTCATTTCCTTTTCTAAATATTTTTATTTTCATGGTGATTACCCCAAAGATTATAAATTACATCTTAAACGTATAACAGTTCACGTGGGTCCGTACAGATTTAGCTGCAGTAGTGTACAAAAGCCACCCTGACAGCTCCGGCCCGCCCCTTAGATTTTTGTCGTCGCAAATTACATCTTTATACATTGCACATTCATTAATATAGTTGTTTAATTATTAGCTTGTGTGTCTGTATTTTATGGGGGGTTTTGCTTTGTTTTGTTTTTGAAATAAAATCTCGCTAAGTTGCCCAAACTCTCCTGGAACTTGTGACCCTCCTGCCTCAGCCTCCTGAGTATCTGGGGGTCCCAAGTAGTGCTGTCCTCCCTGGTGTCACCTGGTATCTGGACAGCAGCAGACAGGCAGGGCACCATGGCACTGTGTCCTGTTTGCAGGGGTCCTGACAGCCACAGAGCCATCACTCTGGGAAGTCTGACGCCTGTCACAATGGAGACAGCTGGAGACCCATTCCCCAGCGACTGGAGCCCGCCACCCATCGACTTTCTAAACCCCAGGCTTCTGCAGGCCCCACAGGACGTCCAGGGGCAAAAGCAGGGTGACAAGGAAACCTCGGCAGAGGAGTCAGAGCTGCAGCCCAGAGACAGGGACCCGAAAGTGGACCTTGCCAGCCAGAGCCACGGGTCAGCCATCCTGGAGCCCGGAACCCACAGTTTGGTGAGCACCACCGCCCCGGCCTCTGCCCTAGGCTGCCCTGCTCTGTCGCCTGTCACTCACACAGGCCGTGCCCCACAGCCCCTCCTCAGCCACCTCCCTGCGACCATCCTGCAGGCCCCAGCTCCTAACACCTACTAGCATGTGGCCTGGGGGGTGGCACCCAATTCAGTGGCTCCTCTGCCCCTGTCCCTTGAGGTCTCCACAGCAAAGGTTAGGATCTCGGTGACCCAATCCCAGCTGGGTTGGGCTGACCCTGGAGACCCATTGACTGGGGTCCTACTTGGAAATGTCAGGGAGAACTTCTTCCAGGGATTGTGCTCTTGGGGAGAGGTAGAGTGTTCAGATATCTAGGGGCCCAGAAAATGTATTCTGAGAATATGGCATCAGAGCAGGCCATGGTGGCACACACCTATGACCCAGCACTCCGGAGGCTGAGGCAGGAGGGCCTCTGTGAGTTCAAGCACAGCCTGGGCTACAAAGAGAGTTCAAGGTCAGCCTAGACTACCTCTGTCTCAAAAATATCGGTGATAATAAATAAAGTAAATCAGATGTGAAGTGTCAAAGCTATACCACCTGAGTCCCTGTGGGGAGGAACTGGGTGCCTGGGGGAGAGGTGCAGGAGAGAACGCCATCCTTCTCTTTGATTTTTTTCATCATGTGAATGTATTATCTCTCCAGAAAAGTAAACACAATAAATCAAGGGCTTGTTTGTTTATTTTGTGACAAAGTTTTACTCCAGGATGGCCTTACACTCGTGGGAGTCCTCCTGCCTCAGCCTCCCAAGTGCTGGAATTACAGGTTTGCTCCACCAAGCCCAGCGACAAGGGCTTGTTTTAGCTCGTTTTTCCTTCTGCTCCTCTGACTTTTCTTCTCTCTCTTCCCCTTTCCACGTCTCCAGGGCGACCCCCGGGGCTCTGAGAACTACACCAACTCCTTAGCTTCCTTACTGCAGGAGAAAAGGTGAGTGGGGGTCCAGGGCGGGGTTCATTTCTTTGGGATTTTCAGCAGCTTTAGGATTGAGTGACTTTCTGTACGCATGGAGCAACCTTGTGCGCCCAGACACAGCAGCCCGAGCTCGGATTGATCTGAGCCCTGGGAGCAGGGTAGCATCTCGGTGGGGCAGGGCCTCCTGGGTTCCCAGGGCGACCGAATGGGCACAGCGGCCTCTGTCTGCCCGGGTTCTGCACCGCCCGCTGGTGCAGAGGCGGGGGGGTCCCTCGGAGGGACAAGGCCTCCGTGTGGGCACACCAGGTGCCAGCCCCACCCTGGGACTGCACTGCCCGCCTCAGAGGCATGAATCCAGGGGCGCTGATCAGAATCGCAAGGGTTACTGTCCCCACCCGTGCCTGGCCCCCCACCCCCAGTACCCCCCACCTCCACTGCCTCTGAACCTTTTCTTTGTCTGTTTTCTCTCCTCCCTTTCCTGTTTCCTCCCCTTTCCTCCCGTTCTCTTTTCGTTTTCCCTCAGTAGCGGGATTGACATCTTCCTTCACCTGAGTGTTTTGCTCCCCACTAGATGGCGCTGTGCTGGGCGGCACAGGGGGTGCTGGGAAAGGTTCTGAGTCTGTCCCCGAAGTCGCACCTGTCTCCTAACCCGCTGATTTGCTCCTGACGAGAGCGCCACCTCCCTGTGTGGTGCCTTTTTTTTTTTTTTTCTGGCACCCAGGACTGCTCCGTGCTGGGCAAGTGCTCCGGCTCTGAGCTGTCCACAGCCTGGGTCTCTGCTGAGGACGCCCCTCCTTCAGTCCCCAAAGCTCCTTTCACCCTAATCACCTCTTGCCCCGTGTGCAGCCACACGGGGGCGCGCCCTCAGCCTGAAGGTCAGGAAAGCCCCCAGCTGTCCTTGAACCTGGCAGGACAAGAGGGGCTTTGGAGGGTGGGGATGGCAGAGAGGCCAGGCCGTGCTGCCAGGCTGGCGGGGACAGGAGCGCTTAGCTGGGCACTGGGGCGAGCAGGATGTGGCCAGGGGGGCTGTAAGCTCGGGAGCGCGCGGTGAGTGGAGGGGCTCCGAGCACCCAGAGATGGGTTTCCTGGGGAGAATGGGAGGCATGGGGGAGGAGGGCCAGGGTTCTCAATGGCTGGCTGTGTGCCCGGATGTCAGGGACACTGTGCCACAAGGAAGAGGCATGGGGACATGGACAGGTGGTATCCACAGGGCTCGCTGAGCCAGGAACCATCAGGCCAGCAGCTGCCAGAGGCTCTGGGAGCGAGGCAGGCCTGGGCTGCAGGCTGGGGAGATGGCCAGGGCCGCAGCTGGGGGACAGGGCTGGGGAGGTCCCAGAGCTCACAGCAGCCTGAAGGAGCAGGACAGAGGTTTGGGGCGCACTTGGGGTCTGCAGGGCACAGAGGGCAGGGAGGAGGCTCCGACTGCGGCAGAGGTGGCTGTGTTGCCGGGACGCCTGGACGCGGTGTCCCCTGACCGTGCTGCTGTGCCCAGGCCTTCCTGCCAAATGGCTGTGTGTAATCCCAGCTCCGTGGGAAACTGAGGCAGGGGGCTCCCAGGTGCGAGGCCAGCCAGGGCAGCTTACTAAGACTCTGTCTCAAAATAATAAACATAGAAAGCGCAGGTTGTAGCTCGCCGGTAGAAAGATGCCAGGCCCTGGGGACCAGATGCGCATGGAGCTGTGCGTTGATGGCCGCCTGCACCAGGAGCCAGCACTCTCCATGCCAAGCACCCTGCCCCGCCGCTCAAACCACACAGGGGGCCCAGGCCACCGGGCCTGCAGCTTCCCAGGCCGGGCCGTGCCCGTGGCTGTGGGTCTCGGCAGCCTGGTGATGGGGCCGGGTGGCCCGAGGTGGCACTGAGCCCTGGCTCTGGCTCTTGTGGCCCCGCAGGGAGCAGCCCCCGGAGCAGGACCTGGGGAGTTTGTTACTGCAGGACTCTCGCAATCTCCACAGCTCGGAAGACAGTGAGAACGATGACCTACTGCTCACGCCCCAGCACAGGTGAGGGCAGGACCCCAGCGTGCAGTCAGTGTGTGTCTGCAGAATTCCAGAGCTGCCCCTCGGCCTGGTGCGGTGGTGCACACCGCAGAAACCCAGCGCTCAGGAGGCCAAGGCAGGACCATCCCCGAGAGTTTGATACCCATCTGGGCTACAACAGGTTCAAGGTCGGCCTGAACAACATAGCAAGACTCTGCCTCAAAGAAACCAAAGAAAGGAAGAGAGGGGAATCAAGGAGGAGAGGGAAAGGTAGGGGAGGGGGAGCTGCCCGGTCCCCAGCCAGCCACATTCATTGACAGGAAATAGCCGATCGCCTGCCGCCCATCAGGGCCTAAACTGGCCTTTGAGGACGCAGTAATCATAAGCCAGTTATCTGCCCGGGTTCACAGAAGCTGCACAAAACCGCAGTCCAAACTGAAAACTGCCTTCTGGGGGCTGTGGACCCGTCCGGGGTGGAGAAGGCAGCCTTGTGAGCGCCGCCATCTGGTAGAGGCTCTGCTAGCCCCGTTTAATTGGGCTGTCTGCGGGAGGGAGGTCTGAATTCATCCATCAGATGCCAGAATCACAGTTGAATTCGTCTCTGTTTCTGGAGACAGGGTCTGGCTTTGTAGTGCGGGTGGAGCTTGAACTCACAGCGAGCCTCCTGCCTCAGCCTCCTGAGCACTGGGATGACAGGTGGGCGCCACTATAGCAGCAGGAATCCATTTTTAGGGTGTGGTTTCCATCTGCCTTGATTCTTTGAGAGCTGCTGTAACAGCACCAGGGCCCAGGGGCCCAGGGCAAGGCCATCTCCGTGTCACATGTGGCAGGAGGAAGGTGACAGAACTGTGTGTGACACAGACCTTTCATGATAACCCCAACCTCATGACCTGCTCACCTCAAAGTCTCCACCTCCTGAAGCCACCACCTCGGGGAAGAAGACTCCAATGTGGGAATTCCAGGGCCCACAGCCCCGCAGCCCGCAGCCCGTCCGCTCCCGCTGTCCCTTCATGCATTGCTTCCAGATGGTGGTTTCTCTTCTCCCTCTGGGTGACTGGCTCCAAATCGGGTCCCCATGCCCTCTCCTCAGTTCGATCTCCTTGCTGGAGCTGCTCACAGAACTTGGGGAGACACTTTTCTTGTCAGAGCTGTTAGGAAGGGTACAGATGCAGGGAACTTGGGGTGGGGGGACAGGGCTTTCATGCCCCCTCCAGGTGGGCCCCATCGGGCTCCACTGTGAGCTCTGGCATCCGGGAGCTGGGTTTTTCTGGAGCTTTCCCTGCACAGACGGGATTGTCATAGCCTGCACAGCACAGCCATCTGGTCACTGCTTCCTGGGCCCTCTGGCATTGGAAGGTCTTGGGACCTATTACCAGCCACTGGGTATTGCTAAGGTATTTCTTAGGGCCAGCGAGAGGCATCATGGGAAGATTAGTCTCTTGCCCTTGGGGTTGCCTTGGGGGAGAGAAATCCTGGTTTCCATGACCTGCATTAAAGAGGCAGTTGCAAGATAAAAGTCAAAAATAGCCAAGTGTGGTGGTGCACGGCTATAATCCCCGCACTCAGGAGACTGAGGCAGGAGGATTGCTGTGAGTTAGAGGCCAACCTGGGCTACATAGCAAGTTCGGGTCAGCCTAGATGACATATTGAGATCTTGTCTCAAAGAAAAACAGGAAAAATTCCTTTGAGGAGTGTTGTAGTCAGGGGTTGCAAGGAGAAGAATTACAGGACACAGAATTCATATTATTTTATGATGGTCACCCAGAGTTAAACACAAGAACGTGCAGGAAATCTGTCCACGTGCTAAAGACCTAGAAAATCCAGGCGAGGGCCTGGACCCCACAGCAATGTCCTGCATGAGTCCAGCTGAAGATCTAGAGCCCATGACAATGCCTCCCATGAGTCCAACTGGAGGTCTAGAGCCCACGACAAGAACTCATGCCAGTCTGTCTCATGGATCTGCACTGGGAAGGACCCAGTGTCAGCAATGGAAGCCAGAAAGTCTGTGCCAGCAGGTGAAAGATCCGTGAGGGTTCTACACTGGAGCCAAGATGTGACGCTCAAAATAAGGACCTGAAAAGTTCTATAGCCATCCTCAGCGACAAAGAAGTCCTGAGCTCCTCCAACGGTAACAGCTGAGCTCATGTCAGGAAGCCAGCGCGACAAGCTTCTCCTGGAGACTGAACAGCACACACCTTCCCCTCCGGAGCCAGGGAGCGATGCTCCATGTAAGACCAGAGCTCCCCCAAAGGGAACCGCAGCCGCTCTCAGCGACAAGGTCCCGAGCTCCTCCGATGATGACAGCTGAGTTTATATCGGGGGAGCCAGCAGGACAAGCTCCTCCAGGAGAACCAACGGCTCCGAACAACAGCACTTGGGAGACTCCACAACACCACGCTCTCCCTCGCTCCCTCTCCTTTTGTGCTGGCAGCTTTCCTCAGGTGGGCCGTCTACACTCAGCGCCGTGCCGATTTAATTCAGCTGGTGTTAAGTTTAATCCCTAACAGGGAGTCCTAGAACCTGGATCGGGCAGGTGGGGCGTGAGGCACGGCAGAAGTTGCCACGTGCAAGTGACATTTAAAGCTTTGAGACAGGATGAGAAGCGGGGTGCACGGTGTGGAGGGAGCTGCGCGGGGGTCTGATTTCCCCGCGGACAGGTAGCAGGAGCAGGTGGCGGCCGTGGAGGACAGTGGGCCGGGGTGGGTGCTGGCTGGTTTCCTTCGACCCATCTCCCTTTCACGGAGGAAGCAGCAGTTTGGGGGGCCGGGGTGCTGCAGGAGTGGGGCAGGACAATGAGGCTGAGGAGGCCCCGTGCCCCAGGGGCTGGGGCTGGGCTGTGGGGAGGCCACAGCCCTGTGACCCGGTTGATTAGCCGTGCAGGCCTGGCTTTCTTGGAGAGCCTGAGTGGTTTGACTTGGGGATTATTTGAGACAGAGCCTCGCTGTGCAGTGCAGGCTGGCCTGGAACTCACTATGTAGCTGAGGCTGGCCTTGAATGCACAGTGATCCTCCTGCCTCAGCCTCCCGAGTGCTGAGATCACAGGTCTGCACCACCATGTGCGCCTCCTGAGTGTGGGCCTGAGTGACTGAACCTGCCTGTTGAATGATCCCGTGGCCCTATTTCTAGGATCCCCAAATGATTTGCCCCATTTCAGTTGTCCGGAAATGGTTGCAAGCCACTCCCTGGCCAGTCTCAGTTCTCTGCTAATTTCCTGTGGCCCAGCTCAGGGGTCAGCCCACACTTCCCACAGCTCTGCATAGATAATGAAGGTTTTCACCAGTGCAAGTGGAAGGGGTACCCGGGGTGCAATCCGGCTCGGGAGGCCCCACCTGTTGCCTGATGCCCGCCTGTGATGGACACAGGCCCAGTTCTGCCTGCAGAAACTGCAGGTTAGGCCTGAGGCAGCTGGGACTCCTCAGATCGCCTCCCCAAGGACAGGCCCAGGGGTGCTTATGGGATGGTGCACATGTGAATTTGGCTTCCTGGCCTTTCACCAGAAGTCACAGGTTAGCGTGTCCTTCAGCCCGAGCTGTGGTTCTTAACCATCTGAAGGTCACCCCTGGATACCTGCGGGGGCCCAGGTGGCGGTCAGTGGCTTCCCCTGGCTGAATGACAGAGGCAGCCTCCAGGTTCCCGACAAACAACACCTCGGCCACAGTCAGAGGCGTTACCCTCACAAAAGCAAAACCACGGGAGCACACAGCTGAGCTGTGCTGCCCTCAAACCGTGGCAGACACAGGTACGGCAGAGTACGTGGCTCGGCACCACTTGGTCCCGTGTGGACCATGAAGGGCTGGAACATGCTGGGCCTGGAAGTGCCGTGCGTGCCCACGGAGTTCAGGGTGGATGCTGAGAAGTCACCGTGGGACCCAGGGAGGACATGCTGGTCCTGTGTGAGGTCAGGACGGTGGTGGGCATGGAGACTGATGTCACCAGTGTCCCGGTGGGCTCCCTCCCAAGAACGCCTGGTGACCTCACACGCATCTCGTCACCCAGCAGAGACCCCTGACCTTGGCTCCTGGGTTCCAAGCTCTCTCTGGCTGGAGAGGCTCTGGAGGTGACTTTGCAAAGCCTTTGTGAAAGCTCTGTGCAGGAATTCCCGCCAGGCGCTGGATGGGGCTCTGGCAGTCCTGGCTGGAAGGTTTCGCTGTCTCCCAGAGGGGGCATCTGGCATGGGTCCCCTTGAAAGCAGCGCCCACCTTCTGAGCACATGACGTTCCCCAGTGGGGCTCCGAGAAAGCCTCTTTGACAGCAGGCACTTTGAGGTGGTGGTTTTGATGTGGGATGATGTGGAAGGCACTGTTTGACCTTACGTTCACTGCACGGAGCCCCGGGGAGGGAGGCAGCATCAGGCCACGGTCTGGGAGGTGTCAGGCCACGGGTGGGGCGGGCACCGTCTGCCAGGCCTGGCCTCCTAAAATTGCCCCAGCGGGGTGACTTAGACAAGACCCTGATTATGCACAGCAGTGCGCCTGTCATGCCCTAAGAATTGGTTCGCGTCTTGAAGGGGTGACATCCTCAGTTCCTTTTCTTCAAGTTAAAAGGCCTTGCATGTGCACCGGGGCTGGGGGTGTGGGGAGGGGGAGGCGGATATTGAAGCCACAGTGTGGTCCTTTATTCCCGGCTCCAGCCTGCACAGGAAATCCCCAATTAGACAGTAGCTAGCATCGTCTCCTCAAGCGCCTAATAATGCTTATGCATTATGGTAAACGCCACAAAAGTCCCTTTGAGCGATGTTTTTGGGGACAGGGTCAGGACTCCTTCTTAGAGGAGGTTTGTTCATTCTGATGGACATTTAGTGATTCGCACACTGATTTTAACTGTAAAAAGCAGCTTAAGACTCACTAACAGATACTTGCAAAACTCTCCAAGACAGAGATGTGAATAAAATGGAAATTGATTTTGTCATTCGTGGTGGCGGTTTCTAAGACTGTTGCCAAAGACCCGCAGGAGAGGATCGTCCTTGCTTGTTCGCTTTTCCGTGCTGGGGATTGAACCCAGAGCCTTCAGACTGAGCTATATCCCCAGACCTTTTTTTACTCATTATTTTGAGACAGAGTCTTGCTAAATCACTCAATCACCCAAGCTGGACTTGAACTTGTGATCCTCCTGCCTCAGCCTCCCAGAGTGCAGTGATTATAAGTATGTACCACCATGCCTGCCCGGCATCTTCCTGGCTTCCATCAGTGTCTCGCCCTTTTATTCTCAGGACAGCCCTGTGATGTGGGTGGGAGCTTCCCTCGGGTCCCTTGTGGAGGAAACAAGACAGGTTCTCCTGGCTGGTGGGTCACCTCCAGGGCCAGCGGCTCCTGTGCTGGACGTTGATGGGCCCTAAGCTGATCCTCCAGGGTTTGCTCTCCTACATGGCAAGGCCTAGCTGGGAGTTGGACCAAGAGGAGGAGGTGGGGTCCAAAGCTTGTTTTATGTTGTTGTTATTGTTAATGTCTCTTCTGGGTTTTTCTTTTCTTTTTTCTTTTCTTTTCTTTTCTTTTGTTTTCTTTTCTTTGAGACATGCTCTCACTATGTTGCCAGGCTGGCCTCAAACTCATGATCCTCCTGCCTCTGCTTCCCAAGGGTTGGGATTTCAGGTGTGCGCCCCCACACTGGGCTTGTTGGATGGGTGCTGTGTCACCTAGCGGGATGCAGTTACTTCTATGAAACACCCCTGTTTGTCCCCTGCCCTTGTCATGACGCCGTCTCCTAGGACTGACCCTCGCTCCTAGCTGGGTCCATCGCCTGTGTGTTGAAGGGTGTTTATGTGTGTCCACGTGTGGAGCTGGCACCCCTTTTCTGGGGCTCCATGTTCCGTTTTCCTGGCTCCCCACAGCTGACCACTGTCAGAAAATATTAAACGGGGCGCCAAAGCTCAGTGGTTCCTAGGGTTTGAGGTGCACACCCCTCCCACCTGGCACGCTGCCCCCTCCCTTGGACACCAGCCACCCTCTGTCCGGCACGGCCCCTCTGTATGCGCCGTCCGCCCCTTCACCCCTCTGGATTATCAGATCACCTGTCGCAGGGTCGCAGGGCTCGTGTTCAAATAACCCTGGTGTCCTTGGCGCCCCCACCCCAGCCTCCCACTGCAGAGTGGCAGCAACAGCAGTGATCCAGCTCTGGGTGAAAGGGGAGCGTTCCCACCTCGGGCAGGAAGGAGAGAAACGAAACGGGCGCGCGCCTGCCAAGAGCGGTGGAAGAGCCTGTCTGCCGACGTGTGAGGAAGGAAGAGGAAGTGGTGCTGGTTTAGCTGCAAGCTGCAGCCAGCCCGTGGCGGGGCTGAGCTCTGGAAAGGGTGCGATCGTGCTGGGTTTGGCGCTGTCCACAGTTCCAGGCCTGGAGGGGGGCTGGAAGGCGACCCCCGCTAGGTGAGCACACACGTGCATTCACACACACACACACACACACACACACACACACACACACACACACGGCTGTGGACACACCCTGCTCCGCCAGCTGCTAGGTTTCAGTACAGTGCCCAGGTGTCTCTGCTAGATTTAGCTCATTCTAAGAATTCTTTTTGGGGGGGAGGAGAGGGTCTCCCTCAGTAGCCCAGGCTGGCCTCAGACTTGAGATGATCCTCCTGCCTCAGCCTCTCGAGTGCTGGAATCATAGGCATGACCATCGCAACCAGCTCGGGACTCATCCTAACCACCTTCCTGTCCCTGTCCCCATGTCAGTGTCCCCCGCTCAGATCTGCTAGGCCAGACCCCCCCCACCCCAAAAGGGTGGGTAGCGTCTGTGTCTCGGAGGCTCCCTGTGAGCGCTGGGGCTCTGGGACAGCTCATGCCCTCGCTGCCCCTCAGCTGGACACCTCAGTGGATCGCTACTGCACCCGACCCTTCTCACCCCGCCGCTCCCGGTGCTGGGGCAGTCCTGGGCTCAGGGCACTGCGGGGATTTGTCCACGCTTCCCCTCCGCAGCCAGCCTCAGCTCCTCCTCTAATGCCTGGCATTGGAACCATGCATTGACCCGAGCAGGGCCAAAGGGAGTGGGCACCAGGGCCCAAGCTGGTGCCCAGGGAGGAACTGGGGTGCACAGGCAAACAGGCCAGTGTGGACGCTCTGTCGGTCAGCAGGTGGTGCTGTCCCCTCTCCTGGGGTCTTCAGAGAGCGCTGCGGGCAGCTGGGGCCGGCGGCCTCTGACCCCATCCCCCCCCTTTGCCTTCCCAGGCAGCTGGTGGAAAAGTTCGCCGTGTCGCTGCAGGACATCCCGCAGGTGCCCCCCGGCGAGGTCGTGTTCCTGCCCCAGCGCCACCCGCCGCCCTGCTTCCTAGACGCCTCCGGGCTGAGGCCGCACAGCGCCCTGGAAGAGCTGTTCCTCAAGTGAGTGCGGCGGGCGAGGGCCACCCGTGGGAGGCCGTCCAGCTGCGTGTGAGCCCTTAGGCCGTGTTGCCTGGCAGGCGTAGAGGGGACGAGGTCGTGCGTGTCTGTTTATAAAATTGGTTAGTGTAGCCACGCAGACTATGAAGAATGCTGCGTCCTGGCCGCTACCAGGTGAGCATTCCCACTGCTCTGCCCCACCACACCCTGGGTCCCGGCAACAGCCAGGTCAGATTCCTCAGACTCAGCCCGGCTCGCAAATCCATGGGCCAGATTCTCCTTTCATTGTGTGGTTTCTGCTACCCGCAGTCACCTGTGGTCTGCCACTCTCGGAAAGAGAGTTCCAGAACAATTCCTGCGTTTTACATCATACGCCATTCAGAGTCATGGGATGAAACCCCACCCCTCTCCTCCCAAGATTGCTGTGGGAATCAGCCCCACAGCTTCTGGGTCCACCTAGTCTATACTACCCGCCCGTTAGTTACTTAGGAACCAGCTCGATTTTTACATAGCCTGGCCCATATTACAGCCAGCTGCAAAATGCAAGATACACCAGCGAGAGGCCACGAAGCACTCCCTTATGTGGAGAGGTGGCCATTCTTGACTTTCACATCTACCCATGAAGTTGTAAAGAAGGAAAAAAAATCATGCTAGTTTGGCTGTTACCCCCCCCCCACCCCAGTCTGCAAAACTTTTGGCTACAGAAGCCAGAAGTGACGGTGCATACCTGTAATCCCAGCCCTTGAGCGGCTGAGGCAGGAGGATTGCCACAGGTTTGAGGCCAGTTTGAGATGCACAGTGAGCCCAAGGCCAGGGTGAACTACCTAGCGAGAGCCTGTCTCAAAAACCAGACAGGGTAGCTACAGCGTTTGACCAGATGTAGCTAAACTGGAAAAGCATTGACTCACAGGTCCCAGCACTGCCTGCCCTTCCAGGCCGGCACTGGGGTCTTAGGACGCCTCTCCCACAGATAATGAGGGCCACTCTTCTTCTGCCTGTGTGATACGGGTACCACAGAGCTTCCCCCAGCCACCAACACCCTCAGTAACAATAGGCCAGCCGCCCACTCCTCTCATTTTTGGGAGCAGATTCACAATGATAATCACATAATCACTGACTGGATTGGTTTTAAGAGGATTTGAAAACAGTTCACTGTAATACGCAGCATTTGCCGCTGTTAGCTAACTTGTCCAAGAGGAAGAGCAAGAAAAGTGCCGTTGCTGCCTGCTGTGTTGGAGGCCGCGGGGATGGGGACAGGGCCACCTTCACCCACCCAGTGATGGGCACAGCGGCCAGCAGCCCTGTGGTCTCACGGCTGTGATGAGATTTGAACCCTGAATTCGTCTTCTTCCAGGGCTTTGCTCTGTGTATCCGTCTGTTGCTCCTGACTGCACCAAAATACCTGATGCTGGGTCCTTAAGAAGAAGAGAGGTTTCTTAGCATGAGTGAGGCCTGAAGTCCTGACAGCAGAGCACTCACTGCAGCCAGGACCCCTTCCCTGACTGCGAGTTGGATGACGCTGCAGCGGTGGGAGGGGAAGAGGGGTCACTGAGACCACTTTGGACCTTCGTCAACTGGGCACTGGGAAAGATGCATTTAATTTTTGGACCCCATTGCTAAGAAGAATGGTTGAGGTCATAGTATTGCAGTTCAGAAGAAAAGAGCAGAGCTAGGTCTTGGAGAAACACATGTCCAGGTCTTCATAGGAGAGCTGTGGGGTGCTGACATCTGTGATGGGACATGGGGACAGTGCTCCACAATGGGCAGGGAGCGTGAGAGCCAGGGGGAGGCTCTTGAGTGCGTGGAGACCAGCGAGTGAGTGTCCACAAAAGAAATCTGCTGGAACACATGCAAGATGAGATGCATTCCCGTAGAGGGCAGAGAAAGAGAAAAGCAAGCAAGATGGGAGAAGAAAAGAAACAAATGTGAAGGGCCTGTCCGGGAGATTTGCCCTAGGCCAAGCGGGAATACCTGAAACAGTGCAAAGCAAACGCAGTGAAACAATGATTGAGGATCTAATGGGACATAAAAACTTTCTAGAAGTAATGAGGAGAAAGCAATACCTAGGCATCTCCTAGCTAGCTTTTAAAATTTAAAAGATAAAAAGTTTTGCAAGTATCCAGATAGAGAAAGCAGTTTAGCTATAAAGGAGCAAAATTCCGGCTGACCCCAGATGTTTCTCTTGCAATTGTAAATGCCAGAAGACAATGAAATGAGCCAGCCCTGGAGGCTCACACCTGTTAGCCCAGCACTCAGGAGGCTGAGGCAGGAAGATTGCTGTGGGTTTGAGTTTAAGATTGGCCTGCACACGTAGCTAGACCCTGTCTCGAAAAAAAAAAAAAAAAAACACCAAACAGTGAAACAATATACTATCTTAGAATCTGCAGGGAAATAATTTCGAACCAGAATCATGTACCCTTCCAAGTTCTTACTTGGAAGTTCTTTACGATGGCCGTGGAAGATATTCTCTGATACACAGGGTTGGAGAGAGTCTGTCAACCAAGAACCTTGTCTGAAAAAGGTGCTGACTGATTTACTGTAGCGCATAGAAGACATAAATTAAAAATCACCAAAGAGGAAGGCGGCATTGGGTGAAAGCCGCGATGGTAGCATGAAGACTCTGATGATTACGTGTGAGGTAACGAAACCGAGTGCTGAGGGAGGTCTGTGAGTTGGACCTGACACTTTCAGTTTGTGCAGCTTTAAATAGGTAGCTTCCAACTCTCAGAGCGCAGGCCCAGGGTCCATGTACTGGGTAAATAGATACTATTTTATCTTTGCCATGCATGACTATATATCAATCTATATCCACATGTACGGAAAACAAAAGTGCATTGTCACTGTGGACAGGACAAGTACAGCACAGAGCAAAAAACTAAAAGGTCGCCTGGCCAGGTAGGAAGCAGGGGCAATTAGGGAAGGAGCCAGTAACGACCTTCTGTGAGGCTCCACCTCTTGCCCCCCCCCGTTTCTGGGGGGTGATCCCAGGACCTTTGCACTGAGCTCTATCCCGCCCACTCCTGTTTTTTTTAGGCTCTCACTGGTTGCTCAGTTGTCCAGATGGAGCTTGAATATGAATCCTCCTGCCTCGGCCTCCCCGAGTGCCAGGATTATAAACCTGTCCCCCTAGGCCCGGCTATTTGTTTCTTGGAGGATGTTCTGGTTGGGATCTGAACAAGGTCCAGACATTAAGATGAGACGGCCTGTGCCATATGGTAAACTAGTTCTGCACTCATGACGCTGAAGCTCTTGTGGACTTGACCAGTTTTCCTCTATTCATAACGACATGCTGTCCTTATGTGTGTCTGTCCAGAGGTCTCCAGGGAGTTCCCAGCTGCGGGGTGAGTGTGTGAACCTTGTCCTATTGAAACGGGGTCCAATAAAGATGAGATGAGGAGGAAACAGAACTAAGCCAAGCGTGAAGACCCAGGCAGGAGGGTTGCTGCGAATCCCAGCTGGCCTGGGCTACCCGGCGAGCCCAAGGGCAGCCAGAATTGCATGGCGAGACCCTGTCTCAAAAAAAAAAAAAAAAAGCCTAAGAAAAGACAAGAAAGGTCGTGGAGCTGGAGAAAGCGACCACGGACAGCCAGGTGGGACCAGAGGCCAGGAGAGAGCGAGAACCAGGCGTCTCCCCGTGCAGCTTCGCCTTGGGCTCCTGCCAGCAGTGGGTTGCTACCCTGGCTGGCTGTCGGGCAGGAAGCGCTTGACAGATGAGGTGGCCTGCGGCTCAGTGACCCAGCATCAGAGCAGCGCTGCCAAATGGGGCCAGGTGGCCGCCCAGCGTCCCTCGGCATTCGCGCGCTCACGCGCACCAGGTGTCAGTTCCGTGCCCGTCTGCGGAGGCCTGCAGGAGGGACACGCTGCGGGACACCACGGACAGGGCCATTTCCAGAGGTCACTGTCTCTCTGGGTCACCTGTCATTTCCTGTTTCTGCAAAGACTTCAAGCGTAGACACAGAGAGGACCAAACACGAGAGCGAGCAAGCCGGGCGGGACACCACCGCGCCGAGCCAGAAACATGGCCATCGCAGAGGCAAGAGGTGACCACTTCCACTTCGTGAGCTGATGCACGTTTTACTCGCTGCTCCCGTGCGTCATCCGGGCTTTGCACGGTGAACGTGTTCCTTTTATCCCAGGAGGGGAGCGGATGTGGGTTTTTATTTTGCTCGTTTTAAGCCAGGGTCTCACCGTGTAGCCCAGGCTGGCCTTGAACTCATAGTGGTTCTCCTGCCTCAGCCTCCCAAGGACCGGGATTCGAGGTACGCACCACTGCGCCTGCCACCAATGCTCCTTTTTAAAAATCACCCCTTGAAGTCAGCTCACGTCTCTGTCCCCTCCTCTGAAGGGGAAATGGCTTGCTTTCTTTGTTGGGAACGCAGTGAGGAAGTCAGCACACGGCAGCACAGACTGGGGCAGCGGTGCAAGCACAGAGTGACTGGACGTCCGAGTCCCAGCAGCCTCCCCGACTGGGCCTATGCAGCAGCTCGTGCAAGGACACCCCTCCTGGACCCCACCACGCAGCAGAACCCGGGCTGGCCATGCGAGTGTGGGTCCCTGTGCCCAAATCCCCAGCTGTGACGACACAAGTGGGTTCCGGCCAATTCCTGCCTGCTCCCATGACAGCGGCCCAGAGGGAAACCAGATCGCCTTTGTAGAAGCCTCATAGGTCAGCCAGGACCAGGGGTCAGCCAGGACCAAGGGTCAGCCAGGACCGGGCCGCACAGCCCAGGGAGGGAGGCCCGAAGTGGGGTGGGGGCGGGGCGGGCTTCGGCAGGCTCTGACACTACTGATGCAGCCCGTGTCCTCAGGAAGCCTGCTCGTTCCCGTGGAAACCTGGGCAGAGGTTGGGTAAACCTGAGCTTCACCAGCTGTGGTGGCACTTGTGCCCTGTGGGTCCCAGAGGCCCCCACACCCTTAATTTCTGTGTTGCTTTGTTTTCTGAGCCAGTCTTGCTATGTAGTTCAGGCTGGCCTTCAATTCCCCTGTGGAGCCTAGACTAATGGTGATGCTCCTGCCTCAGCCTCCTGAGTGCTGGGATTACAGGCGGGCTCCGCCACACCCAGCTGGAAGCTTATTTTGCCATGAGCACCCCCTTTCCTGGAGGAAGATGGCGAAGTTGAAACCACACAAACCCAGGCTTGGTGGCAAACATTTATAATCCCAGTGCTCAGGAGGCCAAGGCAGGGCGTCATGGTGAGTTCAAGGCCAACCTGGGCTACATAGAAAGACCCTGTCTCTACTCCCCCACCCCCCAAGAAAAGAAAGAGAAGAGAGGTAAGCGAAAGCTCCAAGGGGCTCATTGTGTTTCTATGTGGTATTTTGTTTTCACTTTCACTGGTGAAATTGGTGCAGCTGGCACCTTGTAAATAATGCCCTCCATGCCAACCCCTCTGCACTGCTCGGGATGAGCTGGGCATCTGGGGACTTTGCCCCCAGCACTGTAGCCAGGACGGGATGGGGAGTGGGTCTTCCCTTGGGCATGTTCAGGACCAGGCTGGGAATTCCAGGACAGTTGGTGGGAGCTGTGTTGCTTCCCCGTCCTGCAGTTTGAGAGCTCGAGAGAGGGACAGACACCTGCCCATCATTGCTGGCATAGCTGAGGATTAGCGGCTCTCTACTGCGTCTGCACTGGGAGCCCCCCTGCCCCGGATCCTTGAGCTGACAGCCAGGGAATTCGTGTCTCTGCCCCGCATGGCACCTGCCACCTGCATCTTTGCCAGGATGGTCTGACATTCTCTGGATAACCTGTGACCTTGCCATTGGCAGAGGTACCCGCTGGAGCCCAGCACGGGGCTCTTGGGGTTAAGACGTGATGTTGGCTTTTGTTAAACCTGGCAGCAGCTGATTCTGTCACCCAAGATGGTTGTTTGAGACAGTCTCGCTGTGTAGCCCAGGCTGGTCTCGATTTCTCAGCAGTTCTCCTGCCTCAGCCTCGCAAGGGCCGAGGTGACAGGCATGTGCCACCACACCCACTCTCATCCTGCTCTTTGCCTCTCAGACAGCGTAGAACCCAGAATTCCTAGAAAGACATTTGCTCCAGGGCAGAGCAGTCTCCTGGTTCTCTTGCTGCTTGTCGCACTCATGAAAGCTAACTCAGCGGTGAGCTCGCAGCCCATCTGTCGCCCTCCTGGCAGGAGCTGGCAGGAGCTGGCAGAGAAGGAGGAAAGAGCTGCAGCCACTTCCCCGGGCACAGCGGCTGGTCCTGGGCTGCTGGAGTCTGCGGGGCCCCTGCAGAGTGTCCCCAAGAGTCCCTGGGTTGCTGGCCTCAGAGGGACCTTCCAATACCCAGGGCCCTGGCACCGCCCGCTGGGTCCAGCCTGCTTTGGGGTGCAGCGCGTGCACTTGTGGGGTGCACCACTAAGTCCGTGGGCGAACGCAGCGTGTGACCAGGCACGTGGGGTGTGGGGCGTGCACGTGCATCCGTGCACACACTGGAGGGTCTGTCTGTCTCCCAGCCGCACACACAGAGCCTCTTTCTCCTCTGAACTTCATGGACTAGGGAAAAATCCGTGCACACTGTCAATTGCCTGGGCAGTGCCAGAGAGGCCTTGGCGTGGCCCGGAGGAGACGCATGGTTCCGGGCTCTGTGCTCCTGCGGGTGGAAACGCAGTGGTCTGGGGGGGAGGCTGGGGACATTGCTGTCCAGTGTGGTGACAGCAAATGTTCTCTTGGGGCCCTGCTGATCTGGTCATTAGAAAGAAGAACAAACATGAGATCACCATGTCATTTCCTGGAATCTACATTCATCATCTGACCAGGAGTTTGGGGAGATAATAAGGTCCAACCAATCAATCTTTCTTTCTTTCTTTCTTTCTTTCTTTCTTTCTTTCTTTCTTTCTCTCTCTCTCTCTCTCTCTCTATCTCTCTCTTTCTTTCTTTCTTTCTTTCTTTCTTTCTTTCTTTCTTTCTTTCTTTCCTTGTTGAAACGGTCCCACTACATAGCCCAGGCTGGCCTTGGACTCACTATGTAGCCCAGGCTGGTCTTGAACTCTCAACAGTCCCCCTGCCTCAGCCTCCCGAGTGCTGGGATTACTGGCTCGAGCCGCCCTGCCCAGCTCCCTGTCAACCACTTTAAATTGACTTCCAGAGTACCCAGCCCTGGAGCCCTCACAGCCACCCGGAGTAAATCTCCCTTTTTTCGCAGAGACCCTGCTCCCTGTGAGCCAAGGTGCTCAGCCAGCCCTGGGTGCTGAGAGAGGAAGGGACTACACGGGGCGCCCCCGTGCCCGTGTGGGTTGTGGCCGCAGCCCTGGCAGCCTGAAGGCCCCTCACCCTGCTCAGGGACGTATGCGGCACTTGGGTTCCTTCCTGCCTGGACCCCGGCTGTGTTCTCCCTTGTGCTTGGGTGTCCGCTTTGTGTCGGAAAAACACAAGCAGGGCGGAAACGCTCCATGTAACTGGACCTGGGAAGCTGGCCTGGCTCACAGGTAACCCTGCCCGCCCCCGAGCCCAGGCGAGTACTGACTCCTGCACTGTCGCCTCACCTCAGGTCGCCCTGTCCCCATAGGGAGGGTCCTCAGTTTCCCCTCAGTCCCTTGGAAAGGTGGCAATGGGCCAGCCAGTTGCGCATTTAAAACGCTGTGAGGTCGGGAGGCTGAGGCAGGAGGACCACTGCGAGGTCAAAGCCAACGTGGGCTACATGGTGAGTTCAAGGTCAGCCTGAATCAATAAGGGAGACCCTGTTTCAGAGCAAACCAAAACATAAAATAGTAATTATAAATACAACACTGAGTTGGGTTCGCAGGCAACACTGGAGAAAAGCCAGCGGTTTTGGTGACAACTTAGGTTGCTTTTCCCTCTGACAGCGCCTCACACTGAGGGCTCCAAATGCACCTTCACCCACAGCAACCAGGTGCTTCACAGCATCCTGACCCTGCAGTGTCTCCCGTGGGATCTCCATGGAGATCAGCCCTGGAGCCCCCTCACCGTACCCCTCTGTCCCGCAGCGCCCCGCCATCTCAACAGCTGTCCTTCCTGCGCTGCAGCTTCCTGAGCAACCTCTACCTGCACTCCACCCACGCCTGCCCGGTGCCCGTGCTGCAGTGGCTGCTCAAGGTGAGGACCCCTTCTGCCACTAGGTGGCGCAAGCAGTGCAGCCTGAGGGCAAAAGGCTGGGGCTCCGGCCTCCTGATGCCCCGAGTGCGTGCCGCTGGCCTGGTCGCACCCAGGACCCCAGGATCAGGGAGGTACTGGGCCTTGCCATGGCTTCCCAGAGCCCACCCCACGGCCAACCGGGCACCCACTGCCGGGAGCTGAACACGGTGTAAGGATTCTGTCTGGCCCAGCCCCACCCAGGCCAGCCCCCTTGCTAGAAGGGGCAGATCCCAAGTCCCAGAGGGTCACTGCACAGCCAGTTGGACCCCAGGGTCCAGCTGTAAATCAGCCCTGCTCAGGGGTCATGGCCAGGGCCTGAGCCCGGGGGGCTGGTGCTGCAGGCACCCTCCCGGCCCGGGGAGGGGGAGGGAAGGGCGGAGCTCCTGGGGCCGGGGGCATGGCCAGTGCCCCCACCCAGGCCCGGGCAGAGAGGGGGCGCGGGCCGGCCGGGAACAGTGCAGCCTTTATTCCCTGCCCCGGCCGCTGCGCAGCCTCGCTCCGTTCCTTGCACGGCCAACGACAAAATGCACAAAGAGCTCCTCTGAGATGTCACCACAGAGGGGCCTTGTGTGACCCTGACACAGCAGCAGCGGCGAGCGCCCTCCCCTGGGGGGCTAGATGTCTGAGGGGTCCTGAGACCCCAGCCCCTCTGCTGGGCAGTTCTGTCCTGCACAGGTCCTGCAAACTGTCCTGCCCTGGTGGCCCCTGAAGCCCTGCTGGGGCCCTGGACGCCTTCAGCGGGGGGCCATGGGACTGCAGTGCTGAGGGCCTGGGATGCTTACAAAGACACGGGGCCATCAGGTGCTGAGGCTGAGGCAGGAGGGTTGCCACGAGTTCAAGGCCAGTGGTGAAAGTAGAAGTAGTGAAACCTGCCTCAGAACAACAATAAAGAGATGAGCCCAGGCAGCCTTGCGATAGAAGGCCGTGGGCCTCAGCCATGCTCAGGGCTCCTCAGCTGAGATGCGAGGCCCAGGGGGTTATGGGGCTACAGGCTGCATGTAGAGCCAGCTCAGCCCCAAGAGGGGAGTCCAGGAATGGTCTCCCCTTGGGGCTGCCAGCGGCAGCAGTGTCCAGGGGTGCTGCATGTGTCCCCGGCACCCCAGTATCAGGAGGAGGGTGTGATGTAACAGGCCACACACAGGAACCCACAGCTGAGGCCAAGCCAGGCGCCTGTGTCCCCAGGCAGGGTGGCACTCCTGGGCAGTACTGTCCCTTTGCCCATCCGCATGACGTGCCCTCCCAGGCAGAAGCAACAAGGAGGCCATCTCAAGTCACACACCCGGCCTCTGCGCCCGGCTTCGCTACTCACAGCACTAGCTGTGTGACCAGGAGTAGCTGCCTGATCTCTCTGAGCACAGTGTCCTCATCTGAAAGTGGCCAGAAAGACAATATCCTTTTGCCATGTCGATTCAATGAGATTGTGTTATCTGATTCGTTTTCCATGAGATCAGGTGTCACTATATAGTTCAGGCTGACCCCCAAAACTCACGGTGATCCTCTTGCCTCAGCCTCCCAAGTGCTGGGATGACAGGTGTGCACCACCACTTGGGGCCAAAAGGGGTTTTCTGATGCTGATCTACGGGGGTAAACTTTGGGTTTTTTCCTCCCAGCTGCTAGCATGGCCTCCAGACACGTCTACAAGAGCCTTTGGTCTCCTGTGGGATCTCAGCTTGGATGACCTCTTCCGTCAGTCTGGTCAGTACTGGGGTGCAGGGCAGAGTCCCCAAGCTCTTAGCCCAGCATGTGGGGAAATTGTCGGGCACTGTGTGTCCCCTGCAGAGGAGACATGGACCCGCCCATCTTTGGCCCTGACTCCAGCACTGGTGACGAGCTGGGCCCACAGCCCCTGGGCGTCTCTGCTCCTCCTCTGGTCCCAGTGGCCTTGACTGGGCTGGATGGAGAATCCAGTCTGGCCCCTGAGCGCAGAGCCCGAGGAAGCCATCAGACGGCCCCTTGGTGGCTGTGTCCTCCCAGGGCTGTCCAGCAGTCCGTGCCTGGACCTAGATACTTTGGCACCAAAAAACATCACGTAACCAGCTGAAGGTGACCCACAGCAGATAACAGAGGGACTCGCAGTGCCCAGGCCCTGCCTGTGCCCAGCCCAGCCACCCTGCTGCCCACACAGCACAGCCACGTGGTGTTGGGGCCAAGATGTTCCCCACAGTGTGCAGAGCCCCCCCTCCTAGCATTTCCCAGTGGTGCCGCTTGGCTGTAGGAGTTGGCTGAGCTGGGGGCCATCTGTCCAGGTCACACATTCCAGCCGCCCCCTCCCCACCCACCTGGGACCCCTGGCTGAGGCCCAAGCAGCACTGTCTGGGCATTCTGTCCCTTTTCGTAACCCCTGCCCCTGTGGCCAGGCGGCCCTTCTCAGCTGCTGCGGCAGGCCTGCCCTTTCAGGGACACAGGGGTCCCTTGTCTGGCTCCCCTCTGCAGGGGCAGAGGGGACAGCTCATCCTCTGCCTCTGGACACGTGCTCTGTGTCTGCCCCTCCTTCAGGGGGCCCCCAGAAAGCTGCCCTGGAGCCCCTGGCCAGCTCTGCTCTGGCTGCCAGACCCAGAGCCTGTCCTGCAGAGGCCCCTGGGCTTCTGTCCCCACCCCACAAGGTAGATGGACGGGGGACCCCAGGCCTGAGTTCCACATCCCTACTGATTCTGGACAAGGAAGAGCCAGGGCCCACAAAAGAACCGGGTTCAAGGTGCTGAGCACGTGCTTGCATGCAGGATTCACTGCAGTGTTCTTTAACTGTTTAGTTGTTGTTTTGCGACAGTCTGGCTGTGTAGTTCAGACTGGCTTTGAATTTGCATCCTCCTGCGTCAGCCTCCCGAGTGCTTGGATTACAGGCCTGCACCACCATGACCCACTGCAGCATTATTCACAATTGCCGTGTGGGTAACAGGGTTTGGACACGAGATGGAACAGCACTCCACACTGGAAGCTAAACTGTCCAGTGCTACCGTGTGGATGAAAGTACGAGGTCCCCGAAATAAGCCATCCCCGAAAGGACAGGTGTCCTCGGAGCCTTCTGACAGGGGTTCTCCAGAGTCCTCAGATTCTCAGAGGCAGAAAATAGACGGCAGCTGCCGGGGACCAGGGCCTGGCGACTCACGCTGCTGCCCAGTGGGCATGGCGTTTGAGGTGGGGACACAACAGTGTCTGCGCGGCAGCGGGAGCGCGCTTGGGGCTGACTGCGGGGCTCCCCCCAGGGCCTCCGAGTGCTGGGGCGGTCACACCTCTGCCCTGCATCCCTGGCCTGGAGGTGTCACCCTCAGATCCAGGCCGGATGTGGAAGGAAGTTGCGCTACTTGGGCATCGCCACAGCCCGGAGTTCCCAGCATCCTGTGGGGCAGCAGCGCTGGGGACAGAACCTTGACAACACACACACACACTCATATACACACGCACACGTGCACGCACACATATACACACGCGTGTGCGCACACGCGCGCACGGCGCACAGCTTTGTCCCCCTGGCCTTTCTAAGGTAGAAACAGGAACTGGTGGCGACAACAGGGCCTCCCTGTTTTTCTTGGGACGCTTTTGTCCCAACTGCTGCCTGAGTCCTGAGCACCGAGGACCGGGACTGGGCTGGGGGCCCCTGTTGAGCCTCAGTGCTCGGGTGACCAGGGCTGGAGCCCGAGGGTGCCAGGCCGCCCTGCCATGGGGCCGGAGGACAGGGAGCTGTTTTGCTGACAGAAAAGCAGCCCCTGTCACCCACGCGAAGGTCCAGTGAATTGGAACAGGGAACATTCTGGAAGGTCACTAGGCCGCTGGCCATGGGGGAGGCAGGAGTGGAGAAGGAGCAGGGATCAAGTCCAGGGGCCACCAGGCCGCCCTGGCCAAGAATGTCGGTAGGGACTGAGGCCACGGCCGTCCTGTGGGGAGACCTGCCAGCCCAGGCTTGTGCAGGGAAACACAGGTCTGACGTCCGACACCCTCCCTTCTGGAGAGGAGCTGTGTGTTAGTTGGGCCATGATTCTTTGGTCGGTCTGATCTGGTTTGAGACAGGATCTTACTATCTGGCTCAGACTGGACTTGAACTCACTGCGTAGCCTCGTCCGGCCTGGTCAGTGACCCTCCTGCCTCAGCCACCCCAGTGCTGGGATGATTGGGGTACACACCGCGCCCAGCTTGAGCTGTTTGAACCGTGCCTCACGAGTCCCCGGTGAAGAGTGGTTTGTTGTCTCTCATGACAAGAAACCTGGCGCGGTTGGTGCTGTGACAGGTTCAGCAGATCCGCATCATGGGACACTGGCTCCTACGTCTGCCCCTCGAGGTGCTTCCCTCAGGGCCGCAGAACGGCTGCTGTAGGCCGAAGCGTCACCATCTTCTCCTGAGACAACAGCATTCGAGGCAGAAAAGTAAAGTGTAAGAGATTATGGCTTCACTCCCTTTTCTTCTCCTTCTCCTTCTTTTTATTTTTCTTTTATTTTATGGTGCACAATCTGGCCAAGTCACTAAATTGCCCAGGTTGGTGACTCTCCTCCTGCCTCAGCCTCCCAGATTACTGGGACCATAGTGAGCACCCCACGCCCAGCCTTTCCCTCTGGTCGGGGCAATCTTCCCACCCGATTTCATCAGACAGGACTGGGTCACAGGCCCTGAAGGGCGCCCGCTGTGTCTTCTGGCTGCCATGCCCTCTGCATAGCCCGGCTGTATCTGCAGAATCTCAGGCCTCCGAGTCCCTCCCCTCACCCCCAGGGCAGAGTCAAGAAACTTGCTTTTCCAGCTTTGTTTTTAGCTTTGAATTTTCATTTTTCAGATGAAAAGGCCGCAGCACTGGAACAAAGCTTTCATAGCACTGATGCTGTACTAGAGGCTGGCAGTGATGTAGGCCAGCCTGGAACAGAGTGCGGCCCTGGACGGATGGATGGATGGATGGATCGATCGATCGATCGATCGAAAATACTGTAGCATTTATTTGTTTGTTAGATTTTTGAGACAGGTTCGATCCTCCTGCTCCAGCCTCCCAAGAGCTGGGATTCCACAGTGCACCACCAGCCGGCTGCTGAGTGAAGAGACTGCAGGGTTGAGGCTGGAGTTCTTCGTCCTGGATGGCCCCTCGGGCACTTCCAGAAGAGAGGCAGCTGCAGGCGGCCTAGCAGGAGGAGCCAGGGAACACTCACAGCCAACAGCGCCAACGGGAGGCCTGCGGGGCACCGCTCCCTGCAGCAGGGAGCAGAGAGCAGTCTCCACAAAGGCCAGTGAGACCCTCTGCCCCCGGTTGACCCCAAAACCGGTTCCTCCACCGGGAAGGCAGGAGCACAGCTCTGAGGCACAGGCCCTCTCTGAACTCCACTGGGCGCATGTCTGTAATCCCAGCACGCAGGAGGCAGAGGCAGGAGGAGCACCGTGAGTTTGAGGTCAGCCTGGGCTACATAGCAAGACCTGGCTTGAAAAACACACATCTCAAATTAAAAAAAAAATACAAACAGCAAATAAATATGTGAAAAAATGTTCAGCAATACCAGTCATTTGAAAGATGCAAATTAAAACAATACTGAGATTCCATGTCATCCCCAAAAGAATGTCTACCATCAAGAAGTCAAACAATAACAAATGCTGGAGGGGCCGTGGGAAAAAGGACCCTTCTCCGCTGCTGCTGGGAGTGTAGACTGATGCAGCCACTGTGGAAATCAGTGTGGAGATTCCTCAAAAACTAGGACTGGAGGTTCCAGTGGACTCAGCTCTTCCCCTCCTGAGTATCTGCCCAAAAGAATGAAAAGCATTGTACCCCGGTGATGTATGCAGTTCGTAACAGCCAAATTCTGGAAACGACTCACATGCCCATCAGCTGGTAAATGGCTGAGGAAGATGTGGGGGTTCTTAGTGCACTGGAGCAGTACTCTGCCGTAAAGAAGGGTGCATTCCAGACATCCCTAGGAAAACAGATGCCTCATGCGTCCACGCTCAAGCGAAATCAAACACACGCATGAATATTGCGTTGTTTCTCCGGCGTGAGACAGCGAAAGTGTGAATTAGGGTCGAAATGTGTAACAGGTGTTGGAGAAGAGGAAGAAAACGTTCAAAAGGAGAGGGGAACCGGTGGGGAGGGGAAGGAGAGGGGGAAGGGGAATAAAAACGAGAAAAGAAGAAAAATATGGAAACGAAGTTTTTGTAAACGGGGAGGGGAGGGGTCAAGGGAGAGCAGGGGGTGCAGAAACCAGCTTAGACCACGTGCAGGTCCAGTTCTCTATGGTGCATCTAAAGTGGACAGACCGAGTTCACAAATCGCACAAATCACCCCCTCCACCCCACGCTGGAGGCTGAACTCAGGGCCACACACTGAGCTACATTCCCCGCCCTTTTTATTTTTTATTTTGAGGCAGAATTGACCAAGCTCAGCTCCAGCTTGGGCTCCTCCTGCCTCAGCCTCCCAGAATGTGCAAAGTGTATAATTCCGTGGTCTTCAGCACATTCACACAGCTGTCAGACCATTACTGCCATCCAACTCTGGAGCAAATCCTTGCTACCCCATGGGCGACCCTCCTGCCCCAGCTTCCTCACACCCTGCGCCACCACGAGTGGCCCCCAGGTTGGATGTTTCACACGGATTGAACCTTTCACCTCGGTTGCTTTTCTCAGTGGACTGTTCCCCGGACTCACGCGTGCTGTAGTCCACGTCTCTATTCTGGGTTTTTGTTCGAGGAATGAATGAGTCTTCTTTTCCTAGAACTGAATTCATCCATGGTTCTCAGAGCTAAACCTGTACAATGACAGCAGCGCTCCCTCAGCGTCCAGGGGGAGGGACAGGGGTCAGAGGCAGAAGCCACTGGAAGAGGCCGCCGGGAAGGACCACGCACTTCCTGTCCTCTCTGAGTCACAGACCGTGTCCGTGAGCAGCCCGATGGGTGGGAGACGCCAGAACAAACGCTGAGTCCCAGCCACAAGGCGTCAGCGCGCCCCCCACGGAGCAGGAGCCTCCCAGGACTCCCCAGAAATGGGGGCAGCGGGGGAGGGAAAGATCACCACAGGGAGCTCACCAGGGGTGGGCTTCAAACATTTCTCCGTGACTATCTTTTATTAAAAACGCTTGTCATCCCAGCACTCGGGAGGCTGAGGCAGGAGGAACGTTGTGAGTTCCAGGCCAGCCTGGGTTACAAAGTGAGCTCAAGGCCAGCCTGAACTGCATAGCGAGACCCTGTCTCAAAAAGACAAAAACAAAACAAAGCAGACTGTCTTTCCTAAAAAACTGTCTTTTTGATGTCTGGGTAGCGTGTGTAAGTCAGCTGGGTACTTTGGTACTATGGGAAAGGGACGGGCAGCTGGGGGTCTCCTCGGGGCACCCCGCCTCTGGCCCCCAAGATCTAAAGGGAGCTCAGCACTCCTACACGCATGGGCAAAGCTGGCCCTTCCCATCTCAGCCCTCTCAGCCCAAACAGCTTGGAAGGTTCCAAATTTTTGGTGATAAACTACAACTCCCAGAATGCTTGGATGGTCAGCAAAACACGGGCATTGTCAGCACTTGGGGGCTCAGAGCCCCTCCCCCAATCCAGGGGCCAGGAGCAGGGGTGGGGTACAGCACAGGCTCTCAGGACGCTGCCCTCTGCTCCCCATGCCCCCTGGCCCGGAGCCACCCAAGGTGGGGACCACCAAAGCCCTGGGAAGCAGCTCAGGACACAACCGCCTCGTCCCCAACTTGGGTCACCGGTGTTGGGTCCTAGAGGTGCGGGCCGGGCCTGCCGTGGGGGCCTTGAGTGCAGGAGGTGGGGGGGGGTCCCCCCTGTACAGGCCAGTGGTGCCTGCTCAGCACAGGCTCTGCTGGTGTCTGCCACCTGGCCTCCGTGTCCTCCCACTCCTCTTCCGAGGGCCTCCCGCCTGGGGATGCACCTGGGGTGTCCTCCAGTGGGTCCCCGCTCCCCTCCCCAGAGACCCTCCTCACCCTTCTGGAGCGGTCCATCACTGGCCATCCTGCCCCGCCCTCCGCGTCTCTCTTTCTGCCGCTGTCTCCCTCTGGCTTCAGACACAGGCTCTGGCTCTTCTGAGCCCTCTCTCTGGGGGCTCTGGGGCCGTGATAGTGGGGTCATCCTCTGTCTCCACCCCCCAGCCCTTCACTGAGCCCCTTCCTCAGATTAGACATGTCACGCTTCCCCTTGGACTCCTCAGAGGACACAGGCATCCTGTCCCAGGGGCCCTGAAAACAAAAGACCTGGTGCCGGTTGGCTGTAGGTGTCACGGCAGCCTTGGGCATCTCATCCATCCAGGCCGGCCAGTTTGGGGTGCATTGGGACACAGGGTCCCCCAGCTTCTACGCTGGGCTGTGAATCATGAGCCCAAATTTGCACACACGGTGGTAGCGGCCCTGGCCTGAGCTCTCACTGGTTTGTTTTTTACAGCTGCATACTGTTCCGTCACTTGGACACAGCACACTGTACCTAACTGTACATCACGTGGCACATCAGCTGCTGGACACTTGGGTCATTTCTCTCTCTTGTCTACTGTGAACCATACTGTGAGCATTTATGTGGATGTAGACAGTGCTCAGTGCTCAGTGCTGCTGGTGGGGTCTCAGCATTAGACTGGCTGGGTTGGCTCTTCGCCCTCCTCACTGTCCTTTACTCGTGCCCGGCTTTGGGTCGCAGCTGTACGGAGGGGAGTGAAGCAGGGGCTCCCTGGGGCGGGGCCGGTGGAGCGATTACACCGTGTTTGCGGCCGTTTGCTTATCTTGTCCGGGAACATGTCTCCAGGTGCTTTGCTGGTTCTCCTCAGGAGCTGGGTTTGTTTTTGCTTTCATTCTGTTCCCTGTATTCCAGACGCTCACGCTTCCCGGAGGGGTGATTCACAGATACCTTCTCTGGGCACTGTGTTCTCGGGATTCTTGAGAATGCCCTTCGATGCACAGAGGTTTCTGATGCAGTCCAGTGCTGCTGTGCGTTGGTTTATTTCCTTTTGTAGCCTGTGCTTTTGATGTCAAGCTTAAAAACACCATTGCCTGATCCCAGCTCGTAAAACGGTGGTTCATGGTAGCCGAGTGTGGCGCCCCCACCTATGATCCCAGCACTCGAGAAGCCGAGGCAGGAGGGTCACTGTGAGTTCCAGGTCAGCCTGGGCTACATAGTGAGTTCGAGGTCAGGCTGAACTACATAGACCTGTCTCAAAAGAACAAACAAACGACAAAAACAGGACAGTGTGGCCAGGGTAGGAGCGGCCAGGCCGGTGGGAGTGGAGTGCGACAGAGGCGTTGCCAGGCGCGCAGAGGTCTCTGCCCACCAGGGCCGGGACAGAGCTGCTCGTGTGTGCCCCAGCATTCTGTGTGTCCCCCCGCCCCGTGAGAGCTGTGGAGGAGGAGGGGGCAGGTCACAAAGCAGAACAGGCCACCGGGCCAGTACATTCTTCGAATGCTTTGAAAGGAGGCAAGAAATTCAGTTTCTTAAGAACAATTCCCCTGCATTGTCTTGAGGCAGGGCTTCCTGCCCCGGGGAACCACGCTTTTCCCTGTATGGTGGTCACTGGGACCCAGGGGCTCCCTTGGCCAGGCCTCTGTTAGGCCGGTCACTTTGCTTTTCTCTGACAGTCTCCCTGCATAGCCCAGGCCGACCTCCACCTTACGAGGATCCTCCCGCCTCAGCCTCCAAAGGGTCACAGGCAGGCTGCACCTACCCCGCAGCAGTTCCAGAAGGATCTAAATCTACTTTCCTCCTGCTGGTTTGGTATTAGGGAAATGCAGCTTCGTAGACCTGCTGGGAAGTGGTCTTTTCTCCTCTTGGATCTTCTGTTGGTCTCTGGAGACCTGCTATTGCTTCTTCCCCGAACTGTTGGTAAAATTAGTCAGTGAAACCATCTGGGATTTGAGTTTCCTTTGTAGGAAACATTCAAATTGCAACTCTGTTTGGCGTAGTAGATGTGAGGCTGGGTCTGTCACCCCTTTCTTCTTGGGTAGCTGCTCTGCTTCGGATCCGGAATATTCCCGAAGGCCCGAGGGTTACAGGTTTTATCACCTGCTTGGTTGAAAATGGGGGACCCTCCAAGGAGTGAGGCATTGTGGGATGTCTGAAGCCCTGCCCTCGCAGGGGATTGTGGGAGGGCTGGGGTGGCTCAGCAGCTGCCTGGCTCGTGGGAGGCCCTGGGCTCCGTCCCTCACATTGGGGAAGAGAAAGAAAGCGAGAGAAAGCGCAGGAGGAACGGGCTTGATTTTGGAAGCCCAGTCTGTTTTTCTCTCCCTTTTTAGCTCGGCCATAATAAGAACAGCTTTGATCCACCCCACACTCCCCCACCAGCTGTGCAGCCGCACCATGAAGCCACAGACTGAAGCCTTGAGCCAAGATAAACCTTTCTTCTCTTTAACTTCATTCTCTCAGCTGTTTTGTTACAGCAGTGGTGCGCTGGCTGAGTCAGTGGGCTTCATGTCCACTTCCCCAGGGTTGTCCAAAGCATGGGCTTAGATTTCCTATCATGACCCCTTATTAGCTTTCTAACATCTGTGGGGTAAGTGGCAGTGACCACTTTTTTTTGTTCTGGTCTTGGTAATTTGTGCTTCTTTCTGACCAGGCAGATGAAAAGTCCACCGACTTTATTGATCTCCTCTGAGAACCAGCTGTTGGTCCCATTCATTCGTCCTACTGTTTTAGAACTCACTGATTCCCGTTCTTATATGTTCCCTCCGCCTCTGCTCACTTTGGATTCAATTTGCCAAACCATCCCCTCCCCCACCAAGTCCTGCTCGTTTCTTAAAATGAAAATTTAGATGGTAGTGGTTCATTTTTTTCCCCCAGTTCTTTGTAAATGTGAGTTACGTATTATACCTGTAGCACACTGGGTGGTCAGCACATTTATGTGGTTTACGATGTATCTTTGTTGACACTATCAGTTAATTTTTTTTCTTTTTTTGAGACTATGTAGGCCAGGCTGGTCTTGGACTCATTATGTGGCCCAGGCTGACCTGGAACTCGTGGCAGTCCTCCTGCATCAGCCTCCCGAGCACCACCATGCCCAGGGGAACATTTTTAAAAGATGGCTCCACACCATCAGGAGCTGGGGTGCAACTCTGCGGCATAGCACTCACCTAACAATGTGTGAGGCTCAGGCTTCAATGCTCAGCACCCCCAAAAAATTTGCTTTAAAATTTGTTGAGTGGCCCGGAACGTTAGCTGTTATTTTCTTTAAGTGACTGCTATTACCTCAGTAGGCAAAGCGTGCCTGGGGCCTCAGCGCAGGTCCTGAGCAGAGCCAGGCAGCGGGGCGGGAGGGTGTGTGACCGCAGCCTTGTTGGGGCAGAGGTGACAGCTGTTACCACAAGAGAAATCATGGCTTCGTGAGTCGGAAACCTTGAGAGCAGCAAGCGCCATCTGCACCCCTCCACATTGGATGGTCCCCTGCGGCCTGGTCTCCGATGGCTGGCCTTTGTCTCCCTCCCTGCATGCCTGGCTTCGCTTTGCTTTGTTGTTTTCTGCAGGGCTGCTCTGCCACGGGGCCTTTCTGATTTCTTAATTTTGAGATCAAGTCTTCCTGAGTTGTCCAGGCTGAGCTTGATCTTGTGATACTCCTGCCTCAGCCTCCAAGAGTGCTGGGATGACAGGCCTGCATCACTGTGCCCAGCTCCAGCTCTGCGCTTACCCGCTGCCCTGGGCCGGTGAGAGTGGTGTGAGCTCCAGTCGGGCAGGAAAACGCGCGAGGGACCACCCAGGCCACCTGAGCCCGGCTCCCCGGAAGCAGGGTTTGCTCTGCGTGGCCCCTCGAAAGTCTCCAGGTAGAATTCTAGGGCAGAGCTAGGCATGGTGGCCCACAGGTATAACCCCAGCAGTCGGAGACCGAGGCAGGAGGACCTCTGAGGGTTCCGGACCAGCCGGGGCTACTTAAGGAGACCCTGTCTCAGAAAACATACACACACACACACACACACACACACGCACACACACATGCACGCATACACATACACCCCGGAATTCTGTGATAACACTATTTCACCTTCATAATTGATCCTTGGTTTTGTTTTTCGTTTTTTGGGTTTTTCTTTCTTTTTTTTTGATACCATGAACGGAACTTACAGCCTGCAGCCTCCAGGGAGGTGCCATGCCACTGAGCCATATGATTGCCAGAGAGGATAATAAAAAACTCAGACGAGAGCAGACGCATTCAGGGTGATATAGCTGTAGAAAAAAAAGTGATTTAACAGAAAAACCAGAAAATGAAAGCAACATTTCTTTTTTTTCTTTTTTTGGTGCCAGGGATCGAACTCACAACCTCATGTTGGTTGAGCAGGCACTTATGCCACTGAGCTAAAGCCCTTGCTGGCCCCTGAAAGCAGTATTTCAAGGCTGCTCTTTTTGCACCATGCATCAAGCCCAAGCCTTGGTCCATCCCAGTTGCCATAACAATCCAACAAGTGGGTTCTGTTCTCGACCCATTTTCCAGATGATGAGGCTTCACCCTGTCTATGTGTGCGACGCTCTCCAGTTCACCGGGTCCGTTTCCTCTCTTGCTCTGTGAGCCAGCCTTGCTCAGCCACCCCACCCCACCCCCACTACCCCAGGGCCTTTGCATGTGCCATCTTCTCAGGAATTGTCCTTCCCTCCCCAAGCAGCAGCCTGGCTTCTCCCTTCCCCCCATTTCCCCCTCAGCTCTCGCAGAGGCTCTGGTTCTACCTCCTTGGGGAGCCCTGCCCTAACCCCACATCCTGACCCCTGCTCTCCACTCCCAGCCCTCTCTTCTAGTCCCAGGTGTTAGGGTCACCCTGATGTGTGGATACTTTAATATCGGCCGGGGGCTTTGGAACGCAGGGATCCTGTCTGCTTTGGTTTTAGTACCAGACTTTGCTTAGCTGGCATGTGGCTGCCCTGGTTGGGGGTTTGCTGAGGACACATGGAGCCCAGGCAGTGCCAGCAGCAGACAGCGACACCTCCCACAGCTCCTCCCCAAGTGGGCATCTGATGTGCAGGAGGCTGAGGCAGGAGGCTCACTCTGAGCTCGAGGTCAGCCTGAGCTACGTAGTGAGTTCAAGACCAGCCTGAATCACAGAGCAAGACCCTGTCTCAACAAAACCAGAAGGACAGGCAGACAGAGATAGAGAGACTGAGACAGAGTCTCTCTGAGACTGAGATCTGAAGGTAGAGGGCACTTCTTAAGGTGTGACTTTTAGACCTGGATCGGAAGAGCACTGCCAGCTCCCTGAGGACTCAGCCTCCTGCAATGACAGCTTTAAAGCTGTGGCTGGGCTTTAAAAAGCCCTAGGTCAGGGGGCCGGGGTTTAGCTCAGCGGCATAAGTGCCTGCCTTGCAAGCGTGTGGTTGTGAGTCCCTCTGCCACCCAGCCAACCCCAGTCCTTCCCTTACCCTGAGACAGGGCCTCACCGAGACCCCAGGCCACACCCAGGCTGACTACACCAGGCGCTGCCCAGGTTCTGAGCCGGGTCCCTGACACCACTGTTCCTTGCAAGTGCTGTCACCCTCTTTGCACATGTATGGTGTGACACAGGGTCTTGCTGCCATATGTAGCCCAGTCTGGCCTTGAACTCGCTGAAATCCTCCTGCCTCCCGGAGTGCAGGATGACAGGTGCGCCACCATGCTTGGCTTCAGATTCTTACTTTTTAAACATGGGAGGGTGGTTTGGCACTATTTCCCGGATCACCTTAAGCGAGCCCCGCATCCTTAAAAACAACCCAGGGGTGCATCCTTGAGGTGGTAAAGGGTGGTTGCCTAGAGTTGAGATGTGATAGCTGGGCTTCTAGCAGCCATCCCAGGCCATGAGGCAACCTTGGACACAGGAGGCAGAGCTGTAGACAACAAAGCAGAAAGATGGGTACCCAGCATCCAGGCGTGTAGGGGTCTCTGTGCCAGCTGTGTCCTGGCCACAAGCCGAGCTTTCATCAGAGACGTGAAATTCTAGCTTCTCTAACTCCACACGGACTTTTGTTTTGTTTCTCTGCTGTTATTTGTAGCCAAACGCAACCCTCACAGCTCCACCAGGCTCAGCGGCCAGGCACAGTGAACTTTGTCCTGCCTGCCATGTGTGCCCGAGGCCCCAGGGCTTGGTGGTGTTAGGTGACTCGGCAGGGGTGTGAGTTACAGAAGGTGGAGAGAGGAGAGGTGGCCCAGGGACAGCGTCACCTACCCTGAGCTTGGTCCCACGAGTAAACAGGAGTGGGGGAGGGCATTGTGGGCCGCCTTGGGCCCTGCAGGAGGTGGCCATGCACCAGAGGGCAGGCCTTGGGCACAGAGCCGTGGAGGAGGGAAGGGAAGCGAAGGCCCCCTCACCCCGTGCAGTGGAGCATGCCTGGAATCCCAGCACTCAGGAGGCTGAGGCAGGAGGATTGCTGTGAGTTCAAGACCAGCCTGGGTTACAAAGTGAGCTCAAGGCCAGCCTGAACTGTATAGCAAGACCCTGTCTCAGACTAAATAAACAAAATACAGATGAGAACAGGGGTCTTGGCACCATGCAGAGAATATGCAAAGCCATGGGTTCGACCCCCAAGAAAGAAACCAAAGCATGGACTCACTGCAGGGTCCCGCAGGGTCCTTCAGTGATAGCAGCTGCCCCTCCTCACAGCTGCCCCCCCCAGCCTCACCCAACTACCCTCACCAGTTCTGTCCCCTGTGCTCACTGCCAGCTCCCCAGTGCCTCACTCAATTCATGTTTGCTGAATGAATAAACGTTTTACATGACTAAAGCCAAAACTAACTGGAAGCCAGTGCTGTTGAAACCATTTTCCTTCAGCCAGTTCCAGTCTTGAGGGAGACGAGGTCATTGGTGCTGAGCAGGAACCATGAGGTCTCAGGCCTCCCGTGGATGCGTGGAGCCCCACGGCCAGGGAGTGCTGGGGCTCAGTTTCCCCTTCAGAAACCAGTCCCTGACCTTCACAGGGACTCCAGGGACTCCCTCCAGAGGCACCGTGGGGTCTGTGATGCCAGTGGAGAGATAGGAGCTGGGCAGGTGGTTCCTGGGGCCAGCATAAGGAAGGGCTGGCTAGAGGGAGCTGAGGCTGAGGCAGGAGGATTGCCTTGGAGTGCCGTGCCAGCCTGGGCGACACAGTGAACAGGGGCGGCACCCTGGGCCCCCCTCAGCGCGTGGTCACGCCTGCCAGGCAGGATGGACTTGGGGCAGTGAGGGGCCCAGGGTGCAGGCGGGGCAGGCCTTGGACTGCGTGGTTCCCTGAGCCTGTCGCTTGTATTTTAGACCTGGTGCTCCCCACCCCCAGCCTGAGCCCCACCGCAGCGGACCCCAGAGCCCCGGGCCTCAGCTCTGCCCAGGGCTGCTGGCACACCCTGCTCCTCCCGGTGTCACCCACAATGACTGCCTCTTGTGCCTGGAGAGACCGAGTCAGGGCCTGGGCGTGCGTGCGGCTTTTCCCCTGTGTCAGCTCCGCAGCGGTCCCTGTCCCTGTCTGGGACAGATGCGGCCGGGGGAAAAGCTGAGTTCATGGCCTACTTAGGGCGGGTTAATTACGGGCTCCCAGTGGCATCTTCCTGTCATTGTAACCAGCTCCCAGGGCTCGGCGCGGGGACTGGTACATTCTGGGACATCCCTGGACCCTCTGTTGCCGCCACTCCGCCTGTGGTCAGAGGCATCATGGAGTGGGAGGGTGACGGGCAGTACCAGGCTGCGGTGGCACCATGGCCCGTCACCTGTGTGGGCGAGGTGGGCCTGAGACTGTGGCAGGAGGCCAGCGGGTCTCCTGGGCCTCATCTCTTCCTCCCCTGGAGGGTTCCCTGCTGCCCTGTGTGCAGGAGCGCACTCTCACACACACACACACACACACGCACGCACGCACGCACGTGTGCAGTGCACACGGGCCCAGGAGATATCTCTCTCCAGGGGACCTGGTTCTCCGGGCCAGTCTGCCAGGCAGGCGAGGGCAGCATTACCGCTCCTTCCCCGTTTGGTTGCCCAAGAGAGAAAAACAACACTGAGAAAGTTTTTCCTCCTCCCGGAGTCTGATTACTTGTTGTGTGAGCCCCGCCCATATACGTTTCCCAAGGGGCACCGATGCCCGCCGCCAGCCCTGAGCCCACATCCCACAGGCGCCCCCTGCAACTCCAGGAAACTGTTTCTCAGGGGGCCTTGTGCAAGTCCCTGCCTCCCAGTTCTGGGCTATTTCATGCCGCCCTGTGTTTGTCCAGTGTGTCCCTTGCCACTGCCTGTGACACGTGCCCTGCCTTGGCCCCTCTGGCCACTGCTAGTGACCTCCTCTGTGTAGGCTCTGCACCTCTGACCTGGTAGCTTTTGCGAACACTTGCTTGCATTTTTTTCCTTCTAGTTTTTTGAGACAGGATCTCATTCTGCAGCCCAGGCAGGCCTGGGACTTGTGGTGACCCTCCTGCCTCAGCCTCCCAAGTGCTGGGATCGCAGGCCATGTACCACCAGGGCAGGCTCTCACTTGCATCTGTTGGTCTACCTTAGTGCTCTCCCCAGGACGAGGAGGTAGCCAGCCAGGGTGGAACATCATCCTGACAGGGAGAGAAGTGCCACAGAGGTGGCCCTCGCCTGTCACCCTGAACCCAGGCTCCTGATGGCCCCACGTCAGTGGACAGCCTGGCTGCAGTGTGAGACCCCCCTCCCTCTCAAAATAAATAAATAAATAAATAAATAAATAAATAAATAAATAAATAAATAACAGAAGCAAAACTCAGACAGAGAGCAGGGGACGGATGGACATGGCACCGGGGTGGGAAAGGGACTCCAGCCCCAGCCTGCACAGCACTGGGAGCTGAATCGAAGGGCAGAGCACAGAGCAGGGCACAGCCGAGCCTTCAGTGCCCTCTGCTCCCGGCTGGGAAAATCTCACCAACCCAGGAGCAGAGGTGCTGTGAGCTCGCAGCCCTTCCTGAGGGGACCCCCAGCCTCCGGTGTGTTACGGGGCCGTGTCCCAGGGTCCCGAGGCACCAGACAGCCCCACTTTCTCCCTTCTCCTGTTCCATAGGTGACGCCCACAGCGTTGAAGGCCTCAGACCCCAGGACAGCGACACTGAGCCCCAGCCACCTGCCTCCCCGCTGTCCCCCGCTGACCCAGCAGAGGAGGGCGATGTGCGGCCCTGGTGCCCCTCACTGCGGGAGGTGATGGAGCTGCTGCACAGCCTGGGAGCCCACAGCCCCGCCTTGCACAGCAGGTGGGTCCCAGGCCTCCCACCTACCCTCCAGCTGCCTGCTGGGCTCCAGCCCGGGGGAGGGGTTAGGAGTTGTTCATGATCATTATTACTGGTTTTTTGAGATAGGCTCTCATTATGTACTTAAGGCTGGTCTCGAACTCACTTTAAGGCCCAGACGGGCTCTGAACTCACAGTGATCCTCCCGCCTCAGCCTCCAAGGCACTCAGCAGATTCCCACCAGGGGAAGGCTCGAAGAAGGAGTCCGAGGAGCCACTGCAGCCCCCTTGGAAGTGGAAGTGACCGTGGGGACTTCATGGCTCAGGGTGCACCCCGCTCTGCACAAAGCCACTTCCTCCTTGTCGAGTTCGCCAAGATTTGCCTGCGTCCTGACCTTCCTGCTGCAGGGGCAGGTGCTGTTGGAACCATGGGCCCAGAGGCTGAGATGGGGATCACCTCTAGTTCGAGGCCGGCCTGGGCTACACAGCGAGTTCAGGGTCCGTGCGAACTACATGGTGAGATCCTGTCTCAAAAACCAAAAAGAACCATGGCCCAGAAACACGTCGTTTCCCGTCCCCGGGCACACAGGGCCCAGTACACGGACTCCCTGCCAGGCAGGGCAGTGGAGCCCCTGTGGGGGGAGGGCAGAGCCGGGAGGTCCTGGGGGGCTCAGAGCTGCAGGTATCATGGGGCCGCCTTCCCAGGTGTGGCTTCCAGCCCTGCACGCGCCGCACTTCACTCCCCGGGCCCCAGTCCTTGGCCTCACTTCACTCCCCGGGCCCCAGTCCTTGGCCTCCCCGGGGCTGATGGTGGCAGTCGAGGTACCCAGGCTCCGGGGGTGGGTGGGCTTCCTCCTGCCTAGAGAACCCGCCTCCCCAGCCCTGGGCGTCTTCACCCCTGACCGCCTGCAGCGGCCCATCCCGGCTGCCGGTTCTGCATCAGGCCTTTCTCTTACCTGTTGGCTTTGAGGACACTCCCAGCAGCACAGACACCTCGGGGGTCCCTCAGGGATACCCACATTCTCAGTGCCATGGCTCGGCGTCTGCACGGAGCTCTATGCCCTGCTCACCTCCTGGTTGCTGCGAGAAAAGCACCTTCCATTCTTTGTCCCCAGCCTCAGGTTCCCTTAAAACTCATGGCCAACTCGCCTCTAAAATGGGCTTTGAGATTTCCTCTCTGGCTGGGCTCAGCGGTGCCCGCCTGTCCCCGGCACCTGGCAGCTGGGCTCGGCAGTGCACGCCTGTCCCCGGCACCCAGGGAGGCTGGGGCAGCGGGTCTGGGCTAATGTGGTCAGTGCCACCCTGAAGTGCTGCATAGCGAGACCTGAGTTCAAAAAAAAGAAAAGAAAAGCCTCTGAGAGACACAGCCCTGCAGCGGGACCATCTGATGCTCCCTTGTTGAAGAGACAGTGCCCCCTTCTGAGTGAGGAGGCTGGGGAGGGGAAAACAAGGGGCTTTTGGGGTGAAGGTGCAAAGAAGAGAGACCAGCATGTGGACGTGAGCGGGAATGTCATCCTCAGAGGGGACCTGCACCCACGCCGTCTCCCCTGGGCACACAGGGAGCCCTGGGCCGCCGCAGTGGCCCCCAGGCTCCTCCTAGCTCCTGGCCTTGCTACAGAGCAGGCCCCCGCACCGTCGCGCAGGCCCAGCAGTTAGAGCCCCATGGCCTGGAACTGGGCCCAGGACCACTTGGGCCTCAGCAAGGGCCGCCCTCTGCAAGCCCGACGGATCCGAATGCCCGACCCCTGGCACGTGGGAAGGACGCGCTCCCCACCACGGGGGCCGTGGCACCGGCCTTCCTGCAGTGTCGTCTGCTCAAGGTAAAATGTCCTTCGTCCTGTCCACCAGCTCAGCGTGGTCTCCTCTGGACAACACTACAGTGTGGCCCTGGCTTAGGGGGGCAGAGGGACAGCACCCCGACCACCACCAGACAGCTCTCCATGGTGATAGCAGCGGTGTCCCTGCGAATGTCACAGCACTGCATGGACCCTGTGTCACCGTTTGTAACCCACACGAGGAAGCAGAGGGAGAGGCCAGCCACGAGCCCCTGGGATGGGACCGTCACTTGGAGAGGATCGAGCCGTGTCGCTGAGACCCAGATCCAGCTTCCAGAGGCCTAATTCCGGGGCTGCGGACCCCGGACACGGAGGCCACTTTGCCCTCGGGATAGGACCATGGGGCCCCAGGCAGCTCCGAGCCCCCCGTGCGGGAGGGGAGTGGGTCCACCAGGCCATACGTGCCATGCTCTGTGACCCCACGCTGGGGCCCTGGTACAGGGGGGACCAGCGTTCCAGGATGGCAGTCGCAGATGCCAGCACTTGACTCAGAAGGGAGGAGACACGGTGCCTGACACGTGTCTGTCCCCAAGGCAGGGACTGAGGAGAGTGCTGGCTGGGGAGGTCTGGAATCCTCCCAGGGAGGCGCAGACCTGTGGCGCTGGGGCAGCGCCAGCCCCACCCATGCTAGAGTCTGAAACCCAGAGGGCTCCAGCCGCAGCTCCCGCCCGCCAGCCTTGATGCATTGGTGGCACCAATTTTCCAGGTACCCGGGAGGCGGATGTGTCCTCTTCCCGTCTGAGAGGTGACACCAGCACCAAGATTCAAAGAACAGAGACTTTTTCCCCAGAGCTGCGGAGCAATGCTCTTAGCTGGGCCTGGTGGTCCAAGCCTATGGACCCCGCACTCAAAAGGCTGAGGCAGGAGGATTGCCACGAACTGAAGCCCAGCCTGAGCCTCCTAGCAAAACCATGGCTCGAAACAAAGACAAAATCCAACCCAAACAAAAAAAGAGTGGTGCTCTTCCATTTCCGTGGTGGCACCCACCCTGGTCACAAAGTCACTTATTTCAAATCAGCTGTGGACAGTGGACCAGCAGAGGAGGATTTAGTGAGGCACGGACCACCTCGTGTCCCACCCAGGCTCCCTGTGCTGGGAAAGTCAGTGTCATGGGATCCCTGTGCGCTGCTGCCTCAATGGATAGCTGTGACCTCACCGGGCAGATCCCTGCACAGATCGTCAGGCCCAGCGCACCCCAGGAAGGCGTCACCCTCTCAGTGCACCCGGCCTGGGGGTGCGCGGCTCCAGGTGTCAGAGGAGGAGGCAGTGCAGGGAGCCCGGGGCGGCCTTGCCGCTGGGGGCTGGGGTTCTTGGGGCCCAGGCCTCCCCCAGCTCCTCCTCCTTCCTTTCTCTCCCGCCCTTCCACTTCCTCGGGTTTCTGTCTCTGTGTCCCTCTGTCTGTCTCTGCCCCTTCCTCACTGCCTTGGGAAGCCCAGCTGCCTGGAACCCTGCAGGGGCCCCTATGGTGAGGAACTGGCAGCTGCCACTTGGTGACCCCACAAATGAGCCAGGGGACTTCAGCCGCTGAGCGTCGTGAGGGCCACTTCTGTCTAGACCCTGACCACGCATCCCAAGCCACCTCTAGACTCGGGGCTCTCAGAACCTGCAGGAGGTGATAAATGCCGTCTTTACGCCTTAGCATTTGGGGAAACCTGACGCGCGCGTGCACACACGCGCACACACACACACCTCACACGGCTGGGTCTCCAGAGCCCTCCCTGCCGCTCTGCCCCATTCCCTCAGGCCTGGCTCCTGGGACTCCCTTGGCATCCTGTCCCAGCTGTTCCCGTATCACTGCAGGACACCCGCCGGGGAGGGCAGGGAGCAGCAGGACACGCTCCAGGAGGTGGCCTTGGACGGGAGCCTGAGCAACATCTACAAGGTGAGTCGCCCTCTGGCCACCGCACCCCACAGCGTGGTGCCGGCCAGTCCCGCTGTCCAGCCCAGTGTGGGACTGCAAGCTGGACAGACCTCGCTTGCTGTTCAGTCCCGCCCAGCCTGGGCCCCGTCTTCACTGCCCCCTGTACCCCCACCCTGGCCACCACCCCACCCTGTGGCTCTTCCTCACAGTTCCTGACGCTGTGTGTCTACCTCCGGCCGGGCGTCTACACGGACGCCAGCCTCCTGGGCCTCACGGAGCTTCTGTGTCGCACCGGCCTGGACTCGGGGCTCCGCCTGCTGCCCAAGACCAACCTCCAGCAGCTTCTGCTACAGCTGCTGGAGTGCCTCCGCGAGTGGCCCGGCAAGGTGTGCGGGCCCCGCTCCTCCCCTGGGGGGCTGGGGGGGTAGGTGGCCCGTCGTCGTCACTCTCCCCTGGTTACTGTCCCCGTTGCCCACAGCTGCCGCGCCTGTGCCGCGCCCTGAGCTGGGTGTCCGACCACCACCACAACCTGCTGGCCGTGGTGCAGCTCTTCCCCGACGTGACCCCGAGGAGCAGGTGGGTGCCGCTCCGCCAGCCTCCCACCCCGCCTCAGGCAGAGCCCAGACCCAGAAAAGCCCAGCTCTCCTAAGGCGGCCTTGCTAGCCAGCGCAGCTGCCGGGGGAGCTTCCCGCGGCGCCCCCTCCAGCTCGCCCCCACTGCTCTCTCGCTGGAGGAGGAATTATCTTGCCGTTCCCTCCCTGTCCGGGGCTGCCTCTCCCCACCACAGCCCCTCCACGCCAGCAAGTGCCTCCTTGAGGTCCCTGCCCTGTCGCCCCCACGTCCAGGATGGTACCCAGCAGGCTGTGGGTGCTTGGGAAATTCTTTTTGAAAGATTGATGATGGACAAGATAAATGAAAATTCAGCCCAGGAGGAGATAAATCACTGGGCCGAACCAGGCCGGTAGTGTGCACCTGTGGTCTCTGTAGTCTCAGCTATTTGGGGAGGCTGAGGCAGGAAAGCCCTTGTCTCAGAAATTTAAAACAGGCCCAGGAGTGTCGCTGAGTGGGAGAGAGCTTGCCAGGCTGGATGAGGACCTGGTGTCAATCCTCAGTACTGAAAAAATGAAGGGGAGGCGGCAGCAGCGGCCTCTCCACAGTCCTGAAGGGAACTCCCACACTGCACAGAAAGAGGCAGGCGTGGGGAGCCCTGCCCGAGCCCCCTGGCACTTCAGTAGGCAGCACCCACCCAGCTCAGGTCCCTCAGGCTTCTTTCGGGCTCACCAGAAGAGGCTTAGCCCCGCCCAGGCCAGAAATGATCCTGGAGGTTTCTCTGTCACCACCTTATCACCTTCCTCATCCCTAAATCTTGTGCTTAGCCAGACGTGGAGGCACATACCTGTATGTAATCCCAGCCCTCGAGGAGGCTGAGGCAGGAGGGTTGCAAGGCCACAGTCTGGACCAGCTAGTGACTTAGCAAGACCCTGTCTCAAAATAGAATTTAAAACAGGTCTCAGGATACAGCTCAGTGTGTAAACCCGGGGTTTAATCCCCAGAGCGAAGAAGAAAACCCCTCAGTCACCCCCTCCCCACCTAGGCCGCTCTGGAGCACAGCAGAGGCTGCTGCCCCTCCTCCTACCCAGAGGCTGTGGGTGCTACAGTTCTGATACAGGGGTAAAGGAACCCCAATCTAGTAGATGTTCAAGTATGAGTTCGTGTTCTCTAAAATCGATGAATGAATTTGTTGTTGTTTTGAGACAGGGTCTCACTATGCAGTTCAGGCTGGTTTTGAGCTCACTTTGTAGCCCAGGTCTTGAATTTGCAACAATCCTCCTGCCTCAGCCTCCCGAGTGCTGGGATTATTGGCAGGCGCCACCATGCCTCATTGCTCAAAGAATGAATGGTAGGAACATGGAGGGTAAGCGTAGAATATATTTATTGAGAGAAAGAAAGCTTCTCTCTGAGAGAGACAGAAGGGGTCCCGAGCGGGTTGCCAAGGACCCTGCCTTTTCCAGGGATTTTTATAAAGCAAAACTACAAGGTCAGGTGGGAGTGGGGAAAAGGGGAGCTCGTAAGGTGGACGTGAGGTGGGACAGAGCGATAACCAGCCAGTAAGATCGTGAGTATAACTGCTCAGGTAAGACTGATTGGATTGGGGTCCAATAGGGAAGCCAGTCGCGTAGCAGGCGGGTTTGAATACTGAATACAGTACGAGGCCTTCGCCGGTAGGGGGTTGGCTTAGCGGCTCCTTCCGGCTTCCTCAGGGTGACCCCGGGGTCCAGGTGATTCCTGTTTAGAATATCAGACCCTGAGGTTTCTGCAGAGGGCGTGGCTGCCTTTGTCTTGAGATCTGGCCCGCAGCGGAGGTGTCCATCTCCCCCACCTCTGTAAGGTGTCTGGGCTTCTGCACTGGCTCTGTGAGGGCCCAGCCCTGTCTGACTGCCTGGAATGTTCCTAATGAACTCGGCTGCCTATAGCAGATCTGCCTTGCTGCCCTGCCTTCCACCTGCCCGGCCAGGGCCACAGCCAAGGCCCCTGCGGTCCAGCCCGCTTTCCATTTTGCTCCACAGGGTCGTGTCTCATGGGGTTGTTTTCCTCAAATCTGCATCTTCCATGCAGATGTGTGAATGCATCTGTGTGACGGGTCCTTTCTTTTTCATAACTGCATAGTATTCCCCAGCGGGCACGAATCCAGTCCCTGGCCTTGTACCAGGGACTGTCTACCTGTACCAGCTTTGGGCACCTCTGCAAATACTTCTCTAGAAGCTAGACTGGTTCCACCAAGAAGTTATAGAAATGGCGACGTGCAGACATTGTCACTCACGAGGTCGCCGTCAGCCCTGAAGGAGGGTGGCATCCTGTGACTCCAGTTCTCCCTCCCTGATAGCCAGGGGAAGTGCTTCTCTTTCTGCTTCTCAGCCTTTTGTGACACTGTGACTATAAATCCCCGCAGGGCTCCTGGCCCACCCTCCTGTCAGGTGTGATTGATCTTCTCACTCCGCGCCCCGTGCTGTGCCGCATTCAGTACACATGTTGCAAATGCTGTATTGTCCTGCGTTTTCTCCTACTGTTGTAAGCTGTCTTATATTCATTCACGTAGTTGTAAATTGTCATTTTTAAATCTTCGTGTGTGCTGTAGCCAGTGGGCTGGGTGTTTTCTTACTGGTTTTGGTTTTTTTCCTTCGTTGTTTTGTTTTTTAATCAGGGTCTCCCCATGTAGCTCAGGCTGGCCTCAACCTCCTGGCAATCCTCCTGCCTCAGCCTCCAGAGTGCTCGGGTTGTAGGTGTGCCCTGCCTCACCCAGCGGTCATTTGCAGGAGTGACGTGGATGGTGCAGACCGGGACCCTTGTGTGACTGAATCTTGGTGTCTGGAGTAGCAGGCTTCCCCCACCCCTAAGACCACAAAGAATCTGGTCCCGGTTTCTCCCAGGATGCGATAACCATGTTCCCGGCGGCTTCCTCTCCCCACAACCCCTTTCTCCTGGCAGGAGGCGAGGCCTGAACTTGATTTTTTTTCTAACCCCAAAGAGCCCGTGTACCTGATAAACCGTCTTCCTTTCCCAGTGGATCTGAAGCAACCCTTATGCTGGGCCAAACCTGTGGTGCTGCTTGGTCCTCTGCCAGCCGTGGGGACTGCAGTGCGGGGGACCTGTGTCCTCACAGGGCCTGTATCAGCCCAGGGGCCAGCAGAGGTGGCCTTTAGTGTTAGAAAGGGAATGAAACAATGTGTCTCCATCTGCCTTTGGGACAGATGCCTCTGCTGGCGGCTGCCTCCTCGGGCCAAGAACCAAGGATTTGTTCTTTATTTGACACGGGGTCTCCCTGTGTAGCCCAGGCTGGCCATAAACCTACAGCGACCCTCCTGCCTCAGCCTCCCTCAGCCACATGCCCGGCTGGACTAGGAGCTATGCGGGGAGGAGGCTTCCTCCTCGGGATGAGTGTTATTTACATAGACTTTTGCCTTATTTAATTTCCTGAATGAGTAAAGCCTTCAAGGGGTACGGAATTCAAAAGGGGCAGAGAAGTAGACAATGAAACACACCTGGCCTGGCCCCGAGCTGCCCGCCAGTGCCATCTCCGGGCACTGTGAGCCGGTGTGCACATCCCAGGCCCCGCGCCCCATCTGGCAGCTCTTCCCCACCAGCCGATGGCTTCCTCTCTTCCTGCCCAGCGTGGTCTCGGCTTGGCACTGCCTCTCTATGGCCCCCATGGCGGTGTTGTCTCGGGAGCGGGCCAGCGCCTGCTCTGCCCTGCTGGTGGCTGCCCCACTGGGCTACGTGCCCAGACTGCCCCCAGGAGGGAGGGCGGCTGTCGTGTGAAGGGCTGTCACAACCCCGACTGCTCAACTCGATGGAAACAAAGAAGGCACTCCCACCCTCCCTGGTGCCTGGCGGAGGACGGAGGCATCTCGGGGTTCACCACGCATTCGAAAGCTTCCCCCCACAAGTGACAGTAAACAAACCAGGTATGGGAGCACCTGTCTGTAAGCACTAGGGAGGCTGAGGCAGGAAGATCCCCACCCATTCAAGGCCAGCCTGGGCTATGTAAACGAGACTGTCCCAAAACAGACGAAAGGAAAGTAAATACTGGAGCAAACCACCCAACTCAGGGTGGTGGGAAGAGGCAATTTTGTGTTGGGAAAGGGACTCTTGGGGTGGCCCTGTCTCGCAGGGCAGTGTGCCATTCCAGCTTCCATCCCAGGTCCCCAGCAGGGGCCGTGCTTGGAGCAGGACCCGAGGCTTTGCAGCCACTCCCGGACACTGCAGGAGGAAGAGGGGGCTGAAGGCTGCTCGGCTGCACAGAAAGCCGGTGTCCCCAGCTGCTGGGGACCTGGCTCCTCACGTCTCTCTCGGTGCCCTTGTTTCTCTTTCCTTGGCGCCTCTGAGCGCGGGAAGGCGGAGACAGGTGTGGGGTCCCTGTGACCCCTCTCAAGCGATGCCCTGAGGAAGCACAAACCCCTCCCCAGACGGTTTCTCGAGGGAGCTGGAGAGAGCAGAGGTTTCTAGTGGGTTCTCAGTGTAGTGATTTGCGTAACAGCGGAATGCTGCTGGGTCTCCCCATGTAGCTCAGGCTGGACACAGCATGTATCCATGGATTAAGTTCCACCCACACTTCGGGTGTTTCACTGAAAGGTGACAGCGGGAAGCCAGGCCTGGTGGCACACATCTGCAGCCCCGGCCCGCAGGAAGTCCAGGTCACCTGCAGATTTCAGAAAGACCCAGCCCCGGGGACAAGAGGCCACACCGAGGAGGTCGCTCCAGGGAGCCATGCTGCGCGGGAACGCGGGTTACCAGCAGGCCACGGGGCTGGCTGGAGCAGGGGGCTCCTGTGAGTAACGTCAGGGGCCGGGAGCGGGGAGACAGACACCCCGGTGGGGCACCCAGTTTGCCAGCTAAGCTGCACTGTCCCCAGCATCTCCTGGTGACCCTGAGGAGCGGCCACAGCACCGTCCTTCTGACTTCCCGCCCTCTGTCCACTCTCTCCCTGGCCCTTCTCAGTTGTCATGTTGACTGTCCTTCGCCCGCCCCCCTGAGCCTTGGCGTCCTCCGGCAGGTCCCCATCCCCCGTCTCCGGTGGCTGGGTGCAGACGCAGCCTCCTCCATCTCCCACGGTCCTGGCTCCTTCCAGCCTTCACCTTCCCACCGCGTCATCTCCGTGCTGTCCACGTGTGGCCTTCTCTCACGTGGCTCCTTTGCTTAAAAACCAGGCTTCTTTCCCAGGGATGAAAGGCAGCCAGGGCTTTTGTGATTCTGCAGTCAGCCCCATGGTCAGCGCTGGCCCCGGGTGCCCCAGCTCCAGCCATGTCCTAAACTCCACAACTGCCTTGAGCCCCCGAGTGCCCGCCTGCGAGTCTGTGGCTGCTTCCTAGATGGCCTGTGTCTTTCGGCTTCCTTCCGCCATCCTCATCCTTATCCTCATCCCCTTCCTCCTCCTCCTCCCCCTCCCCTCCCCCTCCATGTCTGGTTCGCTTGAGACAAAGCTCCTCCCGATGCTGAGCCCACCTTGCCAGCGAGTTTTGCAGACCCTTGGGCCATGGGCTGGGTTCCTGGACTTGGTTCCCCGGCTCGGAGAGGGTACCAGTGCAGGGGTTGCTCCCAGCCTGGGATAGGGGTGCACACCTATAATCCCAGCACTTTGGGAGGCCGAGGCAGGAGGACTGCAAGTTCAAATCCAGCCTAGGCCATTTAGCAACCTAGTGAGACCCTGTCTGAAAAGTGTCAAAACAAAGGGGAAAAAATTGCTGGGGGTACATAACTCAGTGCAGAAGCCTTTGGGTTCAATCCTGTTTAAACAAAAAAGTACAGAGAACATGATGATTTGTCAGGATTGTTGTCTTTACTTCTTTATTTTTATTCTGAGACAGTGTCTCTTTGTAGTTCAGATTGGCCTTGAACTCACTGTGTAGTCTGGGCTGGCCTCAAACTCATGTCCATCATCCTGCCTCAGCCTCCTGAGTGCCAGGACCACAAGTGTGCACCACCTCGACCTGCCTGGCCTCCTGTGTCTTTCAACATATTGATGAGAACCAGCCTGAGGAGGATGGCAGAACACATGTGGCCGGGTTCCCAAGGACATCGGGGGGCCGTGGGACCCCATGCAGAAGGGGGGCTGGGAGAGGGTTAGAACTCGGTGGACCCAGCGGCATCTCCCTGCAGGGCAGCCCCATGGCGCCCTAGGGCCCCACCTCTGCTGGGGGGTCGTTCGGGGCAGAACCAGCAGTGCCTGGGGTGAGGCAGGACATTAGTGGGCCCGAGCCACCGATGACAGGAACACAGCTGACAAGTCGCAGAGATCCCGGAAGGTCAGTCCTGACCTTGGCCCTGTGCCCAGTGGGGAGTCAGAGCTGGGGTCTGGCTGGGATGGGGAACAGGGTGCACAGTGGGGCTGTGGCACCCAACAAGGGGAGGCCTCGGATCACAGAGTTGGAGGGCAGCGCCCGCCGGGTGTGCCCGCAGCTTCCAGTTTTCACTCCCCACCCTCCTCGAGGCAGGGACGGTCTGCAGACGGGAGCCCAAGGTGGTTCCCTTCCCGGTGCAATGGCTTCATCAGCGTAAGGGGAGGACGGGGGTTGGGTGGCGATCACCCTTACATACCGTGTCGCCTGCTCGTGATAACAGGCGTGGGGGGCGTTTTACTAACACACGTGGGTGCTCGGGACACTCGCTAAAGTGATCACCTGTCTCTGTCCTGCCACCCAGCCATGGCACGCGATGGCATGCGCTCCTGAGAGACCGAGGAAACCACTTCCCCTCATTCCTCTGTTGCACAGACCCACGTGGCCTGGTCTGGACCTTTCTCTAAACTGGACAGGTGGCGAGCAGCCTCGGGTGTTTGACTGTTGCTGTGAGTTGTTGCCGCCGGACCTCTTACACTGCAGTGTCGTGGCCTAGGGCTTGCAGACTTGGGGACAGTGGGGTACAGAACACCAAAGGATCCCCCACCCCCCAGGCCCTAGTTGTTCCTGCCTGTGTAGCACATGCTTACGAGCAAGATGGAAAATGCCAGGTGAGGGGCTGAGGAGCAGGGACTGTGACAAGTGTCCACTGAGAGGAGACATGGCACGGACAGCCCAGGACACAAGCCGGGCTCCTTGCCAGGGGCAGGGGTCACCAGCCCTTCCACAGTGGAAACGGTTGCAGCTATAGCTTCCTGAGAAACGTGGAAAAGGCAGCGCGAGGCTTTGGCCAGGTGCCCGGCGGCCTTCTAGGGCAGCGCAGCCTCGGCAGGGCCTGGCCGCCCGTAGGGGGAGTGAGGACCAGGCTGCCCTGGCCTGTGATTTCCCCCACAAGTCCCAGGGGCCCACCCAGTGGTTTTGCTTTCCTGGGTCCCTCTGCAGGGTGCCTGCCCCGTGTCCTTTGTGGGGGCCGCGGGGAAGGTCTCTGGCTGGAGACAGCACCCACATCCTCTGCACTGTGGGCGTGGGAAGGCAGCTCCCAGCCTCCTGCGGCTCCTCCACGTGCGTATCCGCGTCCTGATGTTGTGGAGGCCCGGGAGGCGCAGGGCGAGGCCAGGCCAGGCTGGCCAGGATGTCGGGCTGGAGCCTTTGCCTTATATGACAGTGGCCGGGAGGGCTCCACTCAGACTCTGGTCCTCTTTTGCCCGCCAGACTTGAGCTCTTGAGCTCAGGGAGGCCTGGCCAGGTGGGGCTGGGCCATTTCTAGGGGAGGAAGAGCCACGGCCGGCCCTGTGCCCACCCTGCACACACACACACACACACACACACACACACACACGCACGCAGGGGGTGGCAGCGGGGGTGGGGTGGGGATCACTGCTTTTTCTCCCCGCAGAGTACATGCTTTTGCGCCATCTGGGAAAGGAGAGCAGTGGCCCTGGCCTGGCCCTGCATCCCGGTGGGCGCTGAGGGCAGGGAACAGGGGGCCGGGGCCAGGGGTGCTGGGCAGGCCCAGCAGAGGGGCCGCGCTCTCTGATGTGGGCTCCCTGCGTCCACTCACGCCCCCGCTGCTGTTTTGGTGCTTTTCTTCCTTCCTGGATCGCAGCCCGGCCTGGCCCACCCGCCCTGCCTCTTCCCTTCTGGATCCAGTGCCAGGGGCCTGCTGTGCGGCTGCTCCGGCCCCGCCCCTCCCGCTCTCCCCTCCTCTCCCCTCTCCTCCCCTCCTCTCCCGCTCTCCCCTCCCCCTGGCCTCGCCGGGCTGGGCGGGGGTTAATGAAGGCCAGATGCCGCTCAGCTCGGCTCGCAATGTGCTGTGGTGGCCGCTGCGGCGGTGGCAGCAGCAGCAGCTTCGAAGGCCGTTTACCTCCCACTGTGTTCCCCATCCAGCTGCTGTGGGCTCCCGGGAACAGCTGGAAACAGCAAGCAGAGCTGGCTGCCCGAGTATATAATTTGGGGGACAGCAAGGGGCTGTTGTCCCCCCCGAACCGTGAAGTTGGGGCACGGTGAGGAGGGGTAGGGTGAAGGCGCCTACGTGCCCCCGGGGTTCTGCACAGGGCAGGCCCCACTGGGCACAGGAAGGGGTCAAGACTAAAGGAGGCAGAATCAGGTCCTCACTCGGCTTTACCACGAGGAGGGAGGGAAGCCAAGCGTCATGGCACTTGCCAGTAGTCCCAGTGCTGGGGAGGCTGAGGCAGGAGGATCACCATGAGTGCAAGACCAGCCTGGGCTACATAGCAAGACCCTGTCTCAAGAAACAAAGCAAAAGAAGGTAAAAGAAAAGAGGGAAGCCAGGTGTGGTGGTGCGCACCAGTCATCCCAGCTCCTGAGAAGCTGAGGCAGGACAATCACTGTGAGTTTGAGGCCAGCCTGGGCTACATAGTGAGACCTTGGCTCAAAAAAAAAAAAACCAGAAAAAGCGGGGGAGGGAGGAATGGCTGGTCCTCCCACAGTTGCCAGATGCAGTGCAAATACCAGATGGGGCAAACATGCTAAAAAAATTACCCTTTGTGTATCTGAAATTCAGATGTTACGGGCCTCCTCTGTTTCGGTTTGCGAGGTCTGGCAGGCCCATCTTTCCTCCCAGCCGAGTTGCTTTTTTATGTGATGGTTTTATTGCTCTGAAGTGTACAAACAGAACAAAGCCCAGGCCGTTGGACGTGCATGACTCAGTGGGTTTTCACGGGTCAGGCACCCACAGAGCCAGCACCAGGTCAAGACATGAGACGAGACCGGAGCCGGCCCCAGGATTATTCCCCAGCGCCCCGCCCTCCACCTGTTTTCTTCGGCTTTATTTTGTTTTTTGAGACAGGGTCTCTCTTTGTAGCTCAGGCTGGCCTCCATCTGGCTGCCACTGTCCTGTCTCAGCCTTCCGGGTGCTGGGAGACGGGCATGCACCACCACGCCCGGCCCCTCTCTGCATTTTCGCCTGGGTACCTAGGAGCAGAGCTGCTGGCACTGGGTCGGCACAGGTCCATCATCAGGTGCTCCTGCCCGGTGCTTTTCCCAAGTGGACGTGCCCAGCTGCACATGAGCGCGGCAGCCCCGCACCCTCCCAGGCCACGGCCGCCAGCCTTTCCCCGCCCACTTTTATCTCCTCTTCCATCAGCAGCCTCCCGAGTGGCCCCTCTTTGCTGCAGGAAATCGCACAGCCCCAAGGGGCAGACCCTGTGTGGGGCCTCTGATCCTGACTGCACAGCCTCCAGGGGGCTTGAGGGGACACCCCATCCCAGGTACCTTCGCCAGGAGCAGCAGTGGCCCTGGGAAGTTTCTGGGCAGCCTTCGGCGCTGGCCACCTTAGGGTGATGGGGCCGGGGGGCTGTTCTGCATCCCGAAGTCCCCCCCAAGGGAGACATCTTACACCCTGCAGGTGACAGCTCCTGTCGGCTCTCCTGTCCCTCGTGGTGGTGGGTGCCTCTGGGCTTCTCCAGCCATCTTGTGACCCAGGGCAATTCTTGTCAAAGAACCTGGTCCCAGCACACTCAGATTCTCCTCGAGTGTGCACTGTGGGCTGCCTTGGTGGTGACTTTCAGGGGCCAGAGTTGGGGGCCACATCACAGTCCAAGCCTAAGAGGCAGGAAGGGCCCGGCAGGAACCTCGGGTTCCAACTTCACAACTGGAAACAAAAGCCCTGGTGGCTGACAGCCTCTGCCAGTGGGGGCCAAGCAGCCTGCGAGGACATGAGAGGTGGTGACCTCACAGTGGGGGTAGCAGGCAGGGGACACAAGGCAGTGTGGCCGTGGGGAACCCTCGGGCCTTCCTCCACTGCCATCCTCTCTCATCTTGTGTTTAAGGAGTCGTAAGAACCAGAATCACAAACATTAGTGTTGAAAACCTGGCCAGAAGCTGGGCATACTGGTGGGCATCTATAATCCCAGTGCTCGGGATGCTGAGGCAGGAGAATCACTGAGTTGGAGCCTGGACTACATGTTGGAACCCTGTCTCAAAAAAACAAAAGGAAGCCTGATCTTCGCTGCTGGAGAGACACTGGCCTGGCCTGGGCCCCTTAGCCAGGAAGGAGCCCCGACCCACCTGTCCTCTCTCTGCCTGGCATCCCATTCGTTTCTCCTAGGGGAACCCAGGGTCGGGCCCCCAGGCGGAAAGTTCTCCGGACCCTGGGTGGGAAACGGAAGTTTGAATTGGGAAGTGGATGTGGGAGCAGGACACCCCCAAAAGGAAATGTGTTTCTTTTCTGAGTCACTTTCTTTCCTGCGGTGTCAAGGATGAAACCCAGAGACGCATGCGCGCACACACACACATGCACACACACACACACACGCACGCACGCACACAGGCTACACAAGCCTTCTACCGCTGAGCCAGCTCCTGCCTGCTCATCCTCCCAGATCTGCACCCAGATACCGACACAGGGAAGCAGGAATATTATGAACCACTGCTTGGTTGCTTTTATTTTTTGAGACAGGGTCTCGCCATGTAGTACAGGCTGGACTTGAACTCACTATATGATCAAGGCCGTCCTTGAATGCGTGGTGATCGTCCTGCATCAGCCTCCCGGATGCCGGGATTACAGGTGGTGCCACCACAGCCGACTCTTCACACTGAGCTACAACCCCAGCCCTTTCTCAGTTTTTTTTTTTTTGTTTTTTTTTTTAATTTCAGATAGGGTCTCGCAAAGCTGCCCAGGTTGGACTCAGATCCGCAGTCCTCCTGCCTCAGCCTCCCGGTGTGGGGACTACAGGCAGGCACCACCGCCAGGCTGGCTTTGGACCACTTTGGAGTAGTCCTGTCCACAGATCCACATGGATATGGGGAGGGGACTCCTCTCTCTGTGGGTGCCCCAGGCCCACCCCCCAGATTGCCGCCCCCTCAGGTCCTTCTGCTCCTTCCCTCCAGGCAGCTTCGAAGCCAGCTCAGCCTCATGGTCATTGCCCGGATGCTGGGCCAGGAGGAGGCCCTCCCGCTCTGGAAGGAGAAGCGCCAGGTGAGTGGGCCTCAGCCGGACAGGAGGCCTGCGGCTGGCCGCCCTTGCCCCCCAGACCTGCCACCCCTGGGCTGGGCCAGGGTTTGGACGCGTCAGCCCAGGGTGCTAAACTTGGCTTGAATTTTTCCCTCTAGTTCTTTCCTCCCACGATTCCTGGGGCTGGGACACCACGCAGGGGTCCAGTGCCAGCCTAGTGTGCACACGCTCTACCCTCGGCACCGTGGGCCTGGCCTCCTGGGAGGCTGAGGCAGGAGGAGCGCTTGAGGCCAGGAGTTTAAGGCTGCTTGGGCAATGTAGGAAGAGCCATCTCTTAAAAAATAAAAATTCCTCTTTGCCTGTCTACTGTGTGCTTGGGACCAAGCAGTGAACTGGGAACCTGGCTCATTTGCTTATAAATTATGATAAATTGCTGGGGATTTAGCTCGGTGGTTTAAGCACTTGCCTGGCAAGTGTGAGGTCATGAGTTCAATGCCCAGTACCAAAAAAAAAAAAAAGATAAAGCAAACTGGCCAGGTGGCCCACACGTGTAATCTCCGCACCCGGGAGGCTGAGGCAGGAAGGTAGCCAGCCTACACTGCAGAGCGAGTTCAAGCCTGACCTGTGCTACACAGTGAGGTCCTGTCTCAAGACCTAAAACAGTACGTTAGGGTAAAATACACGCCAGTGTTACCGTTTCAACTCGTGTTACTGCCTGAGCCATCGGAGGCGCCCGTGCTTGGGTGGTGTTTCCTTGCTGACCTTGCTGCCACCCTCACTGTCCATTGGAAGGACCTTTTCATCTTCCCTGTCCAGAGTAAACACTAACTCCAGCCCTTCACACCCCCAACCTCTGCTTAGGACAGTTTTAATAGGGGGAAGAACAATAAAATTGGGAACAAATACTGTTTGGGACAGGGGGGTTAAGACAGGGCCTTGCTGCGTAGCCCAGGCGGGCCTGGAGCTCACAGCAGTCCTCCTGCCTCAGCCTCCTGCGTGTAGGGACCACAGGTGTGCACCACCATACCTCATTTGGAAACAGATATTACTAAATGATGCCAACGCCTCCCTGCTGGTGTCCCCGGAGGCAGCAGGGCTCAGTTCTGTCTCCCCCATTGCTCTGCCTGCTCAGGGTCTCCGATGCAGGTCATAGCCCACTGCCCGGGAGCTCTGCAGCAAATGGCCAGGTGGGCAGTCCTGCTTCCTCCAGCGGCCACCCGAGCTGGCCAGGAGCCCCTGAGCGCCCTGCACTGCCTGCTGCCTGTCCACGCTCTAGGACTTGGGTCCTCCCTTCTTGGTGACTTCCTGCCCACTCATGCCCCAGAGCAGAGGCAGCTTGAGGACAGAGGACCAGGCCCGGCACCCGCCAGAGAGTTTGTGCCGGAGGGGGGTACACATGAGGCTTAGTTTTGGTGTGCATGGGGAGAGGACAGGGGAGGAGTGGCCAGGCTGAGGTACTGCCCAGAAGGGATGGGGAGACTGAAGGTGCCCTGTAGGCGCCCAGCGGTTCAGGGCAGGAGCAGCGGGGGGCAGAGCGGGTTCAACCGAGATGGGGCACAGGCCTGGGGCACACTCTGGTGGGAAGGGGTCGGCTGGAGGCGCCTCCTGGTCCCACAGAGAACACGGTGGAGGCCGGAGTGAGGCAGGGCTGATGGCTGCATGGCTTTGTTTCTGAAGGAGGAGCTGGTGGGGACAGAGAAGGCGCCCCGGGCAGCATGGGGGCGGGGCCGGGGCCTGTCCACCCACCACAGCACCATCCGCCCTTTGGGCCTGCCTGGGCCGCCTGTGCCAGGCTCCGTCTCGGGCCTGGACGCTGCTGAACTCTGGAGAGGTGGCACCAGATGACCTCGCGGGAGGTGAGCAGGCGGCTGCAACACAGTGACTCACTCTGCCCCAGCGTGCGGAGGTGCCAGGAGCCAGGTCTGGAGGGTGCGCCATGCCCCGCAGCTGCCGGGTGGGCAGGGCCAGCAGGGACCTGTCCTGGCCCCGCTTCCTCCTCCGCTGCGAGCCCTGGCCACCCTGCAGCGCCTGCCCACTCGGTCAGCTGCTGGTCTCCAGCTGCTGAGCACTGCCCTTTCCGGTCCAGCCTGTCAGGTGATCTCCCAGGCATGTGGGCTTCAAAGGCCCCTGCACCCCATCTCCAGCTTCCCGCCAGCCCCCTGCTGCCATGCTCCGTGTCCTCCCTTGTGGCAGCTGGGGCTGTGGGGACCGGAACCTTCATTGATGCTTTATTTCTTTTTTTTTTAATCGGTACCAGTAATTGAACTCATGACCACATGCTTGCAAGGCAGGCGCCTATGCCACTGAGCTAAATCCCCAGCCCCACTTTATTTATTCTTTATCATTTTGTTTTTTCAGACAAGATATCACTGTGTTGTCCAGGCTGGCCTTGAACTCACTGTGTAGCCCAGGGTAGCTAGAAATCACAGTGCTTCTCCTGCCTCAGCCTCCCAAGTGCCTGGGATGACGTGTGCACCACCACACCCAGCTCTGGTCACATTATAAATGGGGAAATCAAGGCAGCGAACCCTCTCAGGGCCGCACCTGCTGCTCTGTGCTGGGCCTCAATGGCCTCCCCACAGAGCTTCCTGCTGCGCCTTGGGGGGTCCCGGGCCTCGCCTTCCTCCCCGGCGTTTCTCCACAGCCCGCGGTGGCTGGGTCTGGGGTGGGGCTGCAGGGTGGAGAAGGGTCTGCAGAAGCCACCACCCGGGCCAGAGAGGGAAGGAGAGGACTCTGAGGGGCGGAATCCTCCTGCAGGGGTCCAGGGGCACCCAGGGCGCCGCCTTTCCTGGAGAATCTCGGGGTTCAACCTGAAGTTCCTGCTGTTCTGCTTGATACAGCTTTTTAGCCTCAGGCCCAAGCTGGCTCCAGACACGGCTCAGGGTGTGGAAGACAGAGCCGCACAGGCTTTAGGGTGAGGGTTAGGGTTAGGGGGCCCAGGCACAGGCAGACACACCGAGAAAGCAGAAAGATGACCTTAAGTGCTCAGCTAAAGGGAGGACAGGCGTGGGAAAGGTGCCACTGTATAAATAAGGGCGAACAGAGGACCCGGCCTCTGAGCACAGACCTAAAGGAGGCGGGGCGTTTTGCTGGGGAAGAGCAATCTGATCAGTGGATACAGCAAGAGCAAAGGCCCTGGGGCAGGCAGAGCTTCTTCGGTTAGAGGGAAACAAAGAGGAGGGTGTGGCAGAGCAGGGAACTTCGGGAAAAGCCTTGGGGAGAAAAGGAACAGAATCTGTTCTGTGGAATTTTCCAAAATTGCCCTGGGTAGAGCCTAGACTTCAGAGACAAGGAGGAAGGCTTAACCTCCTGGCGGTTGTCACAGAGCCATTGAGCCAGCCTTGGTGGCACCCAGGCCGGCCAGCCAGCCGAAGACAGGGTGCGCAAGGGGGAGCAGGACGTGCTGAGGAGCCGCCACTGCCCAGCCGGCTAAAGCCCAGGTGGAGCAGGGTGGAAAGAAAAGCAGGGAGTCTGTCTCTTACCACCACCACCACCACCCCCCCCCCGCTGCTTACAACACGGGGAGGCTCTTTCCTCAGACCTTGTCCTCCAGTGTGACAAAGGGGTCCCCAAGCAACCTAAACAAGGGGGATAAAAAATGACATCTACTAGAACAAGCTTAGCCTGGATCTTGCCCCGCTTTGGTTTGTGCATTTACCTAGCAAATAGTTACAAAGCCTGTGCCGAGTATCAGGCAGAGTGCTGGGGCCTCTGAAGCCCACAGGCCTGGTGGGCTTGCCTGTAATCCCAGCACACAGGAGGCTGACACAGGACAATCACCCTGAGCTCCAGGCCAGCCAAGATCACACAGCAAGACTCTGTCTCAAACAAACAAACACAAACCCCACAGGAGTAGGGCAGCTCTGCAGACCTACAGTCAGGGCCTGGGCTTAGGGCTGCAGCCCCTGTCATTGGGGCCACCTGGGGCCTCACAGCCACCTCCTGTGCAGTCAGGAGCCACTGCCAGATGGTGAGCATCAGAGGAGGCCTCATGGTCACTTGCCTTGATGGAATCCACACCCCTGCCTGGCAAGGCCAGCAGAGGCCTGTGCTGGGTGGTCATTAGCTTGTCACCCCCCGGAGTCGGCCCCACCAAGCTGGTATTGCACAGGTGACCCCTCAGCCATCCAGGGTGGACCTGGGAGGGTGCAGCTCTGGTCCTGGACCCCTGGGACCCATGGGTCCCACACCGGCCCAGATTCTGCACAGCAGTTTATCTGGAGAAAGTGAGTGAGCTGCAAACGGACAAGGAATTAGCAGTCAGGTCACGGGCAGCTGGTGGAATTGTTTCCAGGGATAGAGAGCAGAGCCACAGGCGTCAGCGAGCAGGCCACTGTCCTGGGCCTCCACACCCGCCTGGCCAGGGCTTCAGCGCAGGGAGGGTGGGGCAGGGTGGGGCTGAGGCGGGGTGTGGGCCGGGCCCTGGTGCTTGCACAGCTGTGCACAGAGCAGGCCTAGCTGCTTTGGAAACTGTCCCCAGACAGAGCCTGTGCAAGACCCGCAGCCCCGAGGCGGCATCTCCTGGCCCGGAACCCCACTCCTCCTGTCCGCAGCCCCCGTCCCCTTCCACATGCCAAGCAGGGAAGCCCTTTTCCCGCCCCCAGAAGCCAAGGCCAGCCTGTCTGGCAGCCCCCAGCCCAGCTGCTGCTGCAGGCTGCCCAGGCCACTGCAGGCTGAGGTGGCGAGCAGGTGGCGCGTGTGAGTCACCTCAGGAAGCCAGGTGTGTGGCAGGGCCGGGCCCAAGCAGGGATCAGGCCGGGGTCTCTGGCCCCTCGCCCGTGACCACACTGCACCTGTTTAGATCTAAGCAGCCAGTGCCCCTGTGAGCCACCCTGGATTTGGCTCTGGCCCTGCCGCCAAAGGGCACCCTCCCCACTCAGCCACACCTGCTGCCCGGAGGGTCTGCGCAGCTCCCGCAGGGTGCAGGGTGCAGACGGGTCACATTCCCTCCCAGTCACCTCCCAGCCTGTAGACAGGGTGGACAGTTTCTTCAAACACTAAATGGGCCTGGGCGTGGTGCCGCGTGCCTGTAATACCAGCACTCTGGAAGGCTGAGGCAGGAAGATTGCAAGGTTGAGCTCAGCCTAAGCAACTTTGCAATGTAACAAAACCCTGTCTCGATAAATACACACATAAAATCACAAAAATAGGGCTGGGGACGTAGCTCAGAGATAAGAGGGCTTTTTACACACAGCGGGAGGTGGAGTGCCAGTCGGTTAAGTGCTGGATCCTCCAAATTAGCGTGGGAGCCTCGTCGGGACCCCATCTGAACAGAGGGGCTGGGCCGGGACATTAGATCAGAGAAAAGCGACCCCAGCTATGGGAGGGGAATGACTTCTGAATAATTTTGTCGAGGAAAATGGCACTGTGGTTATCCCAGGGGCGGGCAGGGGGGACCCTCCTTTTCTGTTATGCAGTATACTGGCAAAATGATCCAGTGTGAGCCAGGTGTGTGGTGCACACACTTGGAACTCCAGCACACAGGAGGCTGAGGCAGGAGGATTGACATGAGTTTCAGGCCAGCCTGGGCTACAGAGTAGTTCAAAACCAGCCTGTGCTACCTAGTGAGACCCTGACTCAAAAAACAACAAAACATTCTGAGGCAGGGAAGGGTGTTGGGGGGACAGAAGGAAGGGCCAGGGAGCAGGCCCAGCAGGGCTGACTGTGGGTGTTACCCTGGTGATGGGCCACTGGGGCTGAGACACTGTCTCTTTCCACCCGTGTATGTCACACATGCCATGGTGACAAGGTCAGGGAACAGAAAGGGACACGGCAGGCACGATGGCGGGGGAGGAGCGGCCAGGTGGGAAGGGTCTGCTCAGCGGCGGAGCCTTACCCTGCCTGTTGTCCTGCTGGAGTGGGTTAAATGCTTAGGGCTTCAAAAGCCCTCTCTCTCTTTTTTTCCTCCTTTCTTCCTACTTTTTACAGTTTTTCAAGATAGGGTCTTGCTATGTAGTTCAGGGTGGATGAAGTCGAATTCACAGGGGTCCTCCTGCCTCAGCCTCCAAGTGCTGATATTCCAGGCAGGTGTCACCATGACTGGCTGTAGGTCATGTTCAGGGAGACACACACCCCCCCGGGAGGCCCTCCTCTCTCGGGAAGGCGTGTGGCCCGTGCTACACCATCATTTGCTCAGAGTCCGAGGTTGTGCAGCTCCCATGGGACAGGTGGCTTGGTGTCCCCAGACACCTGCACGCCCGGCCAGCTGCCACCTCCTGAGTGACAGTCTCCCTTCTCTCCCCAGCTGCTCTTACTCAGCCGGCTCCTGGGTCTCATGAAACCGTCAGCCCTCAGGCAGCTCCCGGGCCTGCAGCCCTTGCCAGCCTGCCAGGAGCAGCAGCCCAAGGCCGGCATGGAGCTAGACCACAAGGTGAGTTGACACCGGCCCCTGTGGGCCCTGCTGCTGCCACCACCACTGCCGCCGCCCTGTGTAGTGGGGGAGGGCAGGGCAGTGTGCCACGAGGCCAGGCGCTGGGCCTGGGCCTGTAGCAGCCGGTCCTCCAGAAGCAGCTGCACTGGGACAGAACCCAGCAGGCGGCTGTGCCTCCTCTTCTCCCCAAGCCTGTAATTAGCGCCTGAGCAGAGCAGGCAGCCGCAGGTGAGGCCGTGTGCACAGGTGTGCGGCGGGCGGAAGGGCTCAGGCTCGCGTCCTCGGCAGACATCCACGGTTAGCGGTTAGCGGAGAGGCACCCAGCTGGCCTGGCAGGACAGTCTGGGGTGAAATGCGGGGCTTGGGGAGGGCAGGAGCATGTTTAAGGGAGGCGCAGGGGCCAGGTATGGAGGCGCAGGCCTGTAATCCCAGCTCTCAGAGGCTGAGGCAGGAGGATCGCCGTGAGTTCAGGGCCAGCCTGGGCTACACAGGGAGTTCAAGGGCAGCCTGAACTGCGTAGCGAAATCTTGCCTCAAAAAACTGAAAAGAATGAACGAATGCAGGGACTATCTAGTTGGGACAAGTGTCTTTTCCTTCCTTTTTGCGGGGCACATCGGGGCCCAACCTCCCTGTTTGTTTCCAGTGATTGCTACAAGGCTCACCGCACCCCCGTTCTTCCTGATTGACTTTCCAGACCTTGCCCGCTTTCTGCAAGCCAAGCTCTGGCAGAAGTCAGGGCAGCAAGGTAGCCCAGGGCCAAGAACAGGGAGGCCTCTGGAATGAAAGCAGGGCAGGGTGGGGCAGTGGCATGGGACGTCACAGCAGGCACCCAGGGCCCAGCTCCCTGGGGCGTAGGGGATGAGAGATCGCCAGGGGTTCCCTGTGCCAGGAGAGCTGAATGAGGGAGACAGGCATCTTCCCAAATTCCAAACACCAGCTCGCAGCTTGGATTCCCCCATCTAGAAGTCCAGCCTTGGGCACCGCTCTGCAAATCAGATAAAGGAACTAATTACTTAATGAACACAAAGGCACCGTTAAGACGCCGCTGTTGCCCCCAGGTGCCCGCACCCCTGCCCAAGCACCAGGCCGGCTCTCTTTCCGCTGCTGGGCTAATATTAGTGCCCTTACGAGGCTGGCCTCCCGGGAGTGCCAGCCGGCTACGTGCGGCCTCGCCTGTGCCAAGTGGTTTCCCTGGGAAGGTTGCGGAGGCTGCTGGGGGGGCCTGGGCCGGGCCCTGAGCTGGCCGAGGAACCTCTAAGATGCACCCCCCTGGTCAGCTGCCATGTTGCAGGTGACCCGTTGGCCTCGAAGTTCCCAGAGGCCAGCATGGCTTTGCAGGGCAGCACGAAACCAAAGCTGTACTCCCGGGGTCCCGGGAGAGGAGAAGCGAGGGCCAAGAACAAGGCTTCTGCTTCCGTCAGGCAGGTGGAGCAGAGGTGGGACAGGGCCCCGGGCTGTGGCTGCGGGCTGGGCAGGGCTGGGAGCAGGTGAGTGGGCCCTGCCCCCCCCCCCCACCTTGGCTCCTCATTAGGCCTGAGGCGTTTCATCTTCAAAGCTGCTAGGCTGCTTGGCAGCCAAAGGAGGGGTGGCGTCCCCAGCCTGTTTATGGGGAGCGGTGGTCTGGCCCGGCTGAGCCTTTCATCCTCAGAGCTCAAAGTCTTTGGTTTTGGTTGTTCTGTTTGTTTTGTTTTCTTTCTGCTTCTTGAGTTCCTTGGGGAAACTGAGGCCAGAGTCTGTTCAGCTCCAGGTGACCTAGCACAAAGAAAACGGCTGTTTTGCCGGCCCTGGGGGCTGTGTGCCTGCCCATCCCCCTACCCAGCTCCCTCCTGTCTGGGACATTCCCTGCCCCAATGCCGGTCACAGTTCGCCTCCAGCCCTGCAAATAAACACTGCTGCCCTGCCCAGGGCTCCTCCCGGGCTCAGTCTCCCACTACTTTCTCTCTGCCTGAGGGGGCACTGGCCCAGCCTCCTCCCTGCTACTAGGAAGAGGCCCAAGGCTCACATGGGGAGGCTTTGCCTGTGCCCCTTGTCTGGCTGTCCCACTGGGCCACAGGCACAAACTGTGTCCTGTGGATAGATGGGTAGATGGATGAGTGGATGGATGGATGGATGGATGGATGGATGGATGGATGGGAGGGTGAGTGGATGGGTGGATGGATAGGTACTTAAGTGGATGGGTTGATAGATGGATGGGTAAACAGATGGGTAGATGGATGGATGGACGGATGGATGGATGGATGGATGGATGGATGGATGGATGGATGGATAGATGGGAGGGTGAGTGGATGGGTGGATGGATAGGTACTTAAGTGGATGGGTTGATAGATGGATGGGTAAACAGATGGGTAGATGGATGGATGGATGGATGGATGGATGGATGGGTGGATCATCCTCTCCTTCTCTGCTTTCTTCAGCCCATTCTGGCCATTTGTCCCCCTGCCCTATTCTGGAAACCATCCTTAGGGCCAGGGATTTAACTCAGTGGCACAAGCACCTGCCTGGCAAGTGCAAGGTCATGAGTTCGATCCCCGGTACAAAAAAGAAAAAAAGAAACCATCCTCCCTCTGTGGCTCCCTGGTCTCCTAAGGTCCTCGTATCATCAAGGCCACAGGAGTGTCCAGTGCAGGCTCCTGCTGGAGCCTGGGGCTTCAGAAGCATTACCTGTGTGACACAGGAACCAATCGCAGGGCATTGTTGGTAATTATAAGTTAGGCGGTGCCTGCCTGGGAAAGCTAACCATCAAGTCCTTGAACAAAAGCGGCAACTGCTCTGGCTCAGACTCCGGGTGGGGGCAGGGAGCAGCAGCAGCGCTGCAGCGGGGGTGGGGGGCGGGCAGGGTCCTTCCCAGGCCAGCTGTCCCTGGCTGGGTCAGAGTCACATAGCAAAGCATGACAGAGCTCATGTGGGAGATAAGAGCTTCCAGGGAAGCCCATCAGAGCACTTGTAGCGTGGTAAAGTGCTGAGCCAGCTGGGCACATGCGCTGGCACGCCTGGAGTCCCAGCCGAGGAGAGCGGCTGAGGCTGGAATTGGAAACCAGCTCAGAACGAGGGAAGGAAGAGAGGAGGGGAGGGAGG